>JBBPTX010000011.1:0-217693 GCA_038094595.1 Pulveroboletus aff. annulatus | reverse complement strand
GGGAGCGGGAGCGGGGAGGGGAGGGGAGAAGGAGCGGGAGAGGAAGCAGGGAGAGGAACGGGGGGAGGAGGAGGAGAAAGGTTCAGGGTGCGAGGCTGGTGTTGCTGGGAGGTGCGGGAGGAACGGTCTTTCGTGAAGCGCCTGTTGAAAAGACGAGAAGGGGGAGGGGGGTCATTAGGACGATGTTCGTGTAGGATATCTTTGCGAGCCAACTGGGGTTTGTAGGGGAGGGGGAGGGGAATTGGCTGTGCGGAATACTGCAACATGAGCTGGTGGAGACGGGATACGGAGAGGTATTGGTGGTAGGGGCGACCTCGGCGGGGGGAAGGATCAGACGAGACCGGCTGAGAGTCTGAGGACGCCAGGGCCGAAAGACATGCAAAATCTATGGAAAAGAAAAGACGTGCACTGGGGGGGATGAGCGTGGAAGGGGGGGAGGAGGAGGACGTACGAAAGCAAGCGCCGACGATGGGGAGGAGAGCAACGCAGACCTGACGAGAAATCTCGCACCGCGATCCATATGGCGAGCGAGTCACGGTCACGGATGTCACACGCGCAGTCCTGCTGTTTACGTGCACGCGCCACATGGTGGCTTATCGTGGGAATGTGGGCATGCTATCTTTGTGCGGAAAATGTGCCTATGCATGTGCTCTGCCCCGTTCGCTTCCATCGTGGCCCCTGCTGCAATGTTATGCCCTGTGAAACGACCAGCGCACCGCACGGATCAATGGTGGCAGTGTTGCTCGTAATGACTGAACCGAACAGACTTTTACCCAAACACCGGTTGAAATGACCATGCCCCAACAAGGCGCTGCCTTTTTTTGGTGGCAGAGGCCTTCTTGTACTACTACTTGCCGTCTGAAACACACCCCGAATCTTGGATGAAAAGGATCTCGGACACCGTTACGTCTGTTTTTCACATCGCTATCAAGGACGGCCGTCCCGCCGCTTGCTTATCTCGAGACGACGCTATCGTCTGGAGCGACGTCTTTGGATTAGGATGGCGGTTTGGCATCTCCTACAATCCCAACGAGTGGTTTGCCAGAGTCCGTTTGCATCTTGACCACAATCACTCCCACACAGAGAACGGCCAGGCTGTCGTCTCCATCTCTTTGAACGATTCCACCGATAAAGGTGCACAGGCGTTCAAGGAGAGGGTGACCACAATCACAGACTTTGGTCATGGTCCCCCTGCTCTCCTGGGCTCATGGCCCCCATCCGATCTTTCCTTGCACCCCTATGTATCAATCACGGTGACTACCAAGACTCGGATATCCCAGCCTGTTGCAGATCCCCTCTCTCCAGCGACACTAGCGTTACGCCAATCCATGGAGAGCGGTCACCTTGTAGACACCAAATTCTACGTGTTCTCCGCCAAGCATCCTGGAAACACCGCTGGCAAGCCACGTGTCGTGTATGTCAATAGCAACAGCATCGGGTTGGCACTACCCAAGTCTACTTCAGGTACGCACAATAACCTCGTAACTCCTTCGCATCACACATCGATTTTTAATTACACCACCATAGGTGCACAGCAATCAATGGGGTTGGCTCCCACCTTTCTGGTCAATATGACCGGCGATCATCACATCAAAGGAGATTCTGTGCTGCACGAATATGAATATGAATGTGACAGCGACCTCGACGATGACGAGGAAGAAGAAGAAGCAGAAGCAGACTCGGATAGCGATATCGAACACCAACATCCTGTACCTGATGAATTCCAAGCAACCTCTTCTTCAGTGCCGCATATACCAAGCAAGCCCCCCGCTCCAGCTAGCTCGACACATCGGAATGCCTATGGTGTAACGGAGGACGATATCCCAGCAGACCCTCCCGCTTACTCTGTCAGTACCTGTCGGATGATACTTGTCAAGGGTGTGGCGTACAAAACGTGTGTACTTGCAACTGACGACCAGTGTCAAGACTTGACTCGTTTCCTTCAGCTGGGTTTCATACATCTTCTTCCGCTACACTGGTATGGTGTCTTTCCTTCCCTTGAAATCGGCGCAGGGTTCTTCCAGCGGGCTTCCTAGTGTTCCCAGTCATGTTCCCCGTTGTTCCCCAAAGTCGATGTATCGACTGGCAGACAGCGTAAGCGTAACCCTGGAATGTCATGTTCAATGCTAATGACACTCGTCGGTAGCTTAGGGATGAAAGACTGAAAGAACTTGCCTTTCGTGCCATCAAAGAAGGGTTATCAAAGGAGAATATCGTTGAAGAGACTTTCACATGGTTCACAGCGCAGTAAGTTGGCAGAGTTTTGATATACAGGCCGTGGATACTGTTCGTAACCATGCCATCCCTCTCACAGATATCCAAGTATTTCCGAGTACGAAGTTGAGAAAGTGTCCGAGCTTCGAAAATCGCCCGAGGTTTCTTCAGCGCTCAAGTTACAAATGAAAGCAGTGTCACGCGGGGAGAAGTCATGGGCTCAAGATGCCCTCATTGCGATCATGGACAAGTTGAATCCATCCGTCTGAGCATGCTGTCCCTGTTCTATTTGCTTCCACGCTGTATGTACCACAAGTTATGCATGTCACCCGTGTATTCTTTGTATCATTTAGGTCCCTGGTTAACCCAGACTTTTCCTGGCAGTCCCCAGATTCCCCCTCGCCTGATTACTTCATCCATACCACGTGTATCAATTCCAACAGAAGCCTCTACCTTGACCCCGCAATCAGAACCAACGCTCCCAACTTTGTTGTTCAACTCGCCGAAAGAGGCGCGAAGTTCGACTGTACTTGCTGCGGGTGCCCTCGCAGGACTCGACAGGACGATCATCGGTGGCGGACGCGATGGAACGGGCGAACTGGACAACTCCATCCCCATCCCAGCCATGGAAATATCCATTCCGGGATTCATGCTCATGCTCAACCCGGGGATTTCCATGTCCATGTCCATATCAGTCGAGCCAAAAAGGCTCCCAGAACTGGAACCACCGGAGATTGGCGGCGGTGCGACGCCAAGTCCTGCAAGGCCATAGTGAGACGCATTGGATCCCATTAGGGGCGGTAGCATTGTTGACGGAATGAAGACCGACACGGGGATTGAGCGTGGTGTGACCGTGCCAGCTAGAACAGACGCAAGCAGGTTTAGCGACGCTGATTCTTCCATTTCGGGGTCAGATGCAAGCATTGACGTCGGATCCTTTTGTGAAAGAACACTAATGTCTGGTTGCCATTGGAGCATACACAAAAGCTCGTTCAACCAACATTGTTCCTTCACGATCTAGAAACAGAGCATACAAGGCATGGGACCACAAACCATGAAGCTGATGCTGCACGTACGTCCAGGATCCGCGATACCTCACTGGCCGTTCTCACAGGTACCTCTTGCAGTAAAAATCCCGGCTCTTGGGGTGCCGCAAGACGCAAATTAAGTGGAGGGTGAGTTTGGGTTGGTGAGTTCTGATAGAGTCCGGTGTTTGAGAGCCGATCTCCAAGCAAATTTCGACACCCACGTATACGGCTTTGTAGTACTCGGCAGCTGTGCCATTGTTTAACTCGGGAGCACTTTGTCAGCAGAGTCGCTGGCACCAGCGAAAGTCGGGCAAAGTAGTAAAAGCGTCTGGCCGCAATGGACCCATAGAAAGATAGCCATTCGGCGATTGTAAACTCTCGGACGCCGCATGGGCCCGTGTGATAGAACATTTTTGGCTCAAAACACACTTACCAGAAGATCCACCCAACTCCCACCGTCGATCGATTGAGTATGTGATGGGCCTATCATGAAGCCGTTGAATGCAAGATTGCCCATATTCATTCCTGCCACCGGTCCCATGGGTCCAAAGGGACCCAAACTCCCTAGACCAGCGCCACTAGAAGAACCAGCAGGGACAGCCATGTTCATCAGAACATCTGTAGACATGTCCACCCCTAGGACAGCGTGTATTGCACGCAGCCGACCTTGGGAAACTACTATACCACAATTAGCTGGCTGATGCCTCGACCTGGATGGGCGATTGAATTCAAGGACCCAGGAATGAGAAGAGGTCTGGGGAAAAGTGCGGTCATTCGGAAAATTAGGTTGGGAGGATGCTACAGTGCATTCAGATGAAGGAACGAGTTTTAGGCGTGCAATGGTAGTGCCATCGTATTTCTCCGAAAGGGTGGATGTCAGATGCGCCACAGGGATGTCAATGGAAAGGCCGGAGCTGCTTGTTTTAGGCTGCACAGTGGGTGCAGACCGGAGGAGGCGAAGGTATGATAGAGGAGAAAGCCACACAAGGAAGGACAGAGATGGAGCATCAAGATACAATAAAGGTAACGAATTTCGAGCAAGTAATTTATCCAGGGGCTGATTTTTCGCCCTATCCCCCATATAGCGTCAGTGAAGGCAGATCTGAACGCAGATTTGGCATACCCATTGGACTTTTGGGCATCAAGGAAATGTTGAGTTGCAGTGACTGGCTCCGTAAACCACCGGATTCCTCGCTCGCCCTCAGCGACCGCTAATGCATCTAGTACCATGAGGTAGCGTAGATGATCTTGCACGACAAGACCAAGATGAGCGGCCTCGATCGCTGGATCCTCATCCCCAGTATTGTGAGCCGCGGCCAACGATGCTCGGTTAGCTGCACGAATCCATCTGGCCATGTCCCTAGCAAGAAAGGCATCCAAGTCTGGTGCTGCCGTGTTAGCATTGTTGTTACCGACCGCAAAGGAGGTCTTGACAACAACCCCGCCGTCGATGTCAACGTCGAGGACCAAGACTTTGCCCGCCATCATTATGGTCGTAGCAGGGGAGGTTCCAGAACTATCGATGAATGCCTCCATGCCTACTGCACGACCCCACTCCTCAAGTCGAGTGGGAGAGGGCGGGGCAGTGTCAGGAAAGACCGTGACAGGGCGGTCCGTAGCAAGGGAAGTAGCAGCTGCACGCGACAGTGCAATAGACGTGGAGATCGCGGTGTGTTGCTTCATGAGACTGACGAGCTTGGACGTTTGATCGGAGGATGGAACGGCACTGAGTTGGGAGAGTGCATGGCTGAGCTGAGTAGTCGTGTTGAGCGTCGTGTTGAGCCTTGTCAACGCCGCCGAGTACGAGGTGCTGAATGGATGTGGTGTGCGGCCTTCATCGCTGGGGATCGGTGGAACAGCGAGCACGTCGTGCAGGACAGCGAGCAATGACGGTCGTGATTCCATGAGAAAAAGTCACTCTTGTGTGACGAGTGACTGATAACATCCTCCGATCTCGACCACCATGCAAGCGGATGTTCTGCAGGAGCGGTGGACACCCACAGCAGTCCAGGCCACCTTTGCCATCCATGATCTGCCCTCTTGTAACTCGAAATCGCGTGAAATCTCTATCCATCTTCCGCTGCCAGATCTTGGGTGGACCTTTGGTTTGTCAGTGGCGCCCAGGCCAATCGAACCTGCTGCCAGCGACGGCAAGAAAGTGAAAAAAACAAGTTTGAAGCAGACTTACAAGTGGTTCCTCTCAGCGTTCTCTTTCCGTCAGCATGACCGTAAAATTCTTTGGGGGACTACACTCATGCGTGCTCATCTTTCGCTGAAATCGCCCGTTTATGACGAAGAGTGCAGTCCACACACCAGTAGCAGCGATGTAGCGGGTCCCCCGTCACTTTGTACCATCCAGGCCGTCTTGGCAGACACCCCGTCGGTGCTAGTCCCACTGGAAACGTCTCTCAGAATCTCATCGAGCCGACCTACCAAGGTCTGGCTTACCGTGGCAATTTCAGAGTGTCCGTTGCCCAAGGGACTCTTTCAGGCTCGCTCTCACCACGGCAGCGAGGCAGAAGTCCAGACGCGGTTGGTCAAACAGTGTGGTGACCGTGTCTTGAGTCGGTCTCTTACGACCGGGAAACTTTTCGATGTGAAATTCTTGTCGTGCTCTACCCGTTCTACACCTGGAAGCACTGGAAAGCTCCTCCCGACATATGCGTCGCTCTCCGTCCTGGAAAAACACATCATCATGCCTGATGGTAAGCGAAGACGTCTTTTCTTAAGCAGCGATCAATTGAAGTTTTGAAGGTGAACTCAAAGATAAATGGACGAGTGCGCTAGTAGCACTGGATGACCATGATAATGCCAACTCGGAACTTGTTGCGGAAGTTTCATTTACAGACGACGAACACGAGCTTGTCGACAGTGATTACGACGACGACGACGACGATCCATTCCCTGTGAAAATTAATGCATCATCCTTGCCTAAACATGATCTAGTTGTTACTCTTGAAGGTTGTCCGTCCTCGTACTATCTGCATGCGTGTACTGAGGTCCTGGACAGCGAAACAGCCTGAAAACAGCATTGAAAGATCCTGGTCTCCTGTTGAGTTGGATGGAGGTTCGTGATACATCATCATTACTTTTGTGGTTTCTCAGCCATGTCCAGCCAGCGACCATGAGTCGGTCGACAACGATCACCAAGAAGACCGGGGAGAGCCATCCCATTTGTCCTCAGGAGCTACATTCGACCACGAACGAACCATCTTGGTGAAGTTCGCGGCCCATAGGACGTGGGTAGTGAGGAACTTAGTGTGTTCGATTGCCCTTGATAAGATTACAGGTGGCATGCATTCTTGTGGTATTGTTATACCGGTCATGTCGAATTCAGCAGATTGAAGTCACAAGTCAAACTTGGCGATCAGTGCCTCCCTCTAACACATCTCCTGGACGGGCCACCGTCTTGTTCGCCAAAATCGATGTACAGACTAGCGGAACTTGTAAGCATTTTCGTAAAGTGAAGTGGCACAGAAATTGAACGTATCTCAAGGTGGGAAACGATGACCTCAAGGCGAAAGCCCTGAGGGCTATCGCGGACAGAATGGCCAAGGAAAATATTCTGGATGAAACATTCTCCATTTTCACATCCAAGCCAGTGGTTCGTCATACTGTGGACCATATCACTCACAATATGAACAGACACCCTGATGTTCGAGAAGCCCAGCTTGGCATTCTTATGGAGCACATTGGGTCACCTGAGGTCAAGGAAGCGTTTCTGGAAAAGATGAAGAAGTTCGGTGACATGCCTCACGCGAAGCCTGTGCTCTTAGCCTTTTGCGATCGGCTTGCGGTGTGAGATTGTGAATGCTTTGTTTGTTCGCTGCGAACCTAGCTCACTATTGTGTCAACGGTGTGTTGTACATTACGATCTCGGTCATGGGGATGAATTCAACTTCGTGATTGTGGGGCACGAGGCAGAAGTGGCATACTTCACGCATCGAGCTGGGTCCCGGGTGAGTAACATTTCTGGATGACACTACTAAAATGGGCAAAGCCATGCGGCGAAACCTTATAAATACCTCGCACACCACAGCATCAAGCCCTTCAGAAACATGCAAGCGCACAAACTAGAGGAACGATGGTCACCCACGACAATCCATGCGGCCTTTGTCCTGCCTGATCTGTCGTCTAAATCGCGTGGTGTCACTGTCCATCTTCCACTGCTAAATCTCGGGTGGGCCTTTGCCTTATCATTCGGTGGCGGGGGGATGAAAAAATTGAAATCAAAACAGACCAAATGGATCCCTACAGCATTTTCCTTTCGTCAGCACAGTGATAGCAAAGTTCCTTGGGGGAATACATCTATGCATGCTCAGCTGTTCCTTCCCATGGAACAACATGACGGCAGCACTCTTCCTACTGACGACTTGGAAGAAGAGTCCATTCTATACGGCCCGGGCGGCCAAAACACAGGCAGAAACTTGATCGGTTCACTTCTCGTCGTCCTGGCACAGACCCCTTCGGCGGAATGCCCACTTCCTACATCTTACACGCTCTTATCGTCTTCATCTATGAAGATCTGGCTCACTGTGACAATTCAAGAATGTCCCTTTGTCAATGGACTCTTCCAAGCCATCTCCAACCACGGTAGCGAAATAGAAGCTCAAACGCAGTTAGTCAGACAGAGCGGTGACCGTGCCTTAAATCGATCCCTTACGACGGGAAAACTCTTCGATGTGAAATTCCTGTCCTCCTCTACCCGCTCTGCCTCTAGAGACTTTGAAAAATTCCTGCCGACATATACCGCTCTCTCTATCCTAGAAAAGCACATAAACCATGAGAACGGTGAGGGTTACATGTTACTTTCAAGTAACGTTCTGTTGATACTCCAAAGCTAAACTCAGCAAGGGATGGACAAGTGCACTAACGGCACTGAAGGATCATGATAATGCAGGCTCAAACTTTATCGAGGAAATTTCATGTCCGGACGGCGATGAGTACGATCTGCTTGATAGCGATTACGAGGATGAAGAAGAGGTGTTGTCACCTGTAGAACCTGGCACATCACACCCCCCTCCCTGTCTACCGGATCCAGCTACTTCCCATAAAGGTGAGTTGTCCGCCCCCATGTATCTTCGTCTTTCTGCGCATACTTAGGTACGTTGGACAGGCGGTACAACAAGCTCCTGCAGCTCCTGCTCTTCTTTCGTGATGGACACAGGTCAGTTACACGTTGACATTACTTCACTGTGGTTTCTCAATCACATCCAGTCATTGACCAGGATTTGGTTGATAACCAGCCTGAAGAAGACCTCAAGGGTCCGGGGGGATTATCCCATTTGTATTCGGGAGTTACAGTTGACCACGAACGAACTGTATTGGTAAAGTTCGCAGCCCACAGGACGTGAGTAATCACGACGTTTAAATGTGTGACTAGTACTCCGTATCTAATGGGATTACAGGTGGCATGCCTTCTTGTGGTATTGTTACACTGGTCATATCGAATTTAACAGATTGAAGTCCCAGGCCGGGAGTGTTCGGCCCATCTCTCTAACACATTTACTGGACGGGCCACCCTCCTGCTCCCCCAAATCAATGTATCGACTAGCAGATCTCGTAAGTTTTTTTTTGGAGAATAAAGTTGAATGGCGTAGAATTCAAAGTATTCCAAGATCGGCCACGATGACCTCAAGGCCAAAACCCTGGAGGCTATCAAAGATCGGATGTCCGAGGTAAATGTCTTGGAAGAAACTTTTTCCGTCTTTACTTCCAGGCGAGTGGCTGTTTATGCCCCCTGAATTAGTTACTCATGCCGAGCACGAACAGATATCCTGATGTTCGAGAGGTCCAGCTTAGCGCCCTTATGAAGCACTTTGCCTCACCTGAGGTCAAGAAGGCGTTTCTCAAAATGATGCGAAAGTACGGTAACATCCCTCATGCAGAGCCTGTGCTCTCGGCCCTTTATGACCGGCTTGCCGACCACAAGGCTTTCGGTGGCTTCACATGAAAACTCAAAAACATTGCTAGCCTTGTCACAGCCTTCGGTTAATATCTGGGTGCTAATGATTGATGTCCTGATGATATGTACGAATTTTACCAGTCCCACTGGCACATGGACATGTATTGTGTAACGACGATATAGTGCTTTGTTCTGCGCACGATTACTCGAAATTGATGCTACAACGCGAGGACGCGAGCAGTGAATTAGAGGCGGAGAAGTCTTGCATCCGAGTCCAAGTCATACGCCGTCCCCTCGACGTAGACGATTGAACTTGGGCAGCATCTCCCGGAGGTACTCGGCGTGTTTAATCCGCAGGTCAGCCTCCTGGACCTTGCCTCTACCACTCCAAATCCGTTTCTCCGCAGCGGGGCCATACACTGAGGTGTAGTCTTCCAACATCTCGTCCTCGGTCGGTACGACCAGACAGCTTGCACCGACGACGCAAAAGTCGGATATCCGCACCGTATGATGCACGCGCGCCCGCGTGGAAATGGTGTTGTTGTTGCCTATGGAAGGCGACTCGACACCTGGAGAGAAAAATCGTGCGCATGGCATGGCATTTGACGAAACGAAACGTACGACAGCCGATTTCGAACAAGTTGTTGTCACCGATGCGCATCACCTCCTTGCGACGGTTGACGATGACAACAGCCTCTTCGATGATACAGCCCGAGCCAATCACGATCGGCCCACCAAGGGCAAAGATAGTAGCTTTGGGATGGATTACAGAGCCTGGTCCGATGGTGATGTCGCCTTTGAGATCAACATCTTGACAGACAACCGCCTTCGAGTGGATCGTGAACTTGTCCCGTCTAAGGACGAAGGTTGATTTATCGAAGTAGCGCTTTCAATTTGTTTACTTACATGGGCGGCATGAACAAAGTTCAACGTACTTGGAACAAATCGTCAACACAGACCTTCCAGTAACCCTAATGAACAGTAACCCTAGTGAATCTAGCCAAGATAATATACAAGCAATAACTCCGTGGCAGATTTATTGTACTAGAAATAAGATCGATAAGTAGTCTGGTGCTAATCAAGTTGGCTTTTCGAAATGCGCATGTTCCCCCCACCTCTCCCAGGCCTGGTCGCCAGCGTGTCTCATAGCGCGCAATATCTCTTTCCTAATTGCTGACCAACCCTCCCGTTGGATGGTCTCGTACGAATCAATCAACGTCCATGGTCGTGAAGTCGGGGGTGCGCCGCTAAAGCACGAAATCCCTTGAATTGGTGTGAACTCGGGGTATAAAGGGTCATAATATGTCGTATAGAATAGGCGATGGGCCTCTGAGTGGGCATATCTAGGGAGAGAATCAGATCAGAATGTAGGTATGCGAATAGCTGCAGTACCTCCACATAGCCAGGACCAACAATAGTTGGACAATGACACCGCAGTATATGATGATCGGGCTCCAGCGTTTGGTCGTGGTCAGCTGCACAACGTGTGAATATCACAGGAGGACGTGGATTCCGATGTACGTACCAGAAGCCCACGAGTCCGAATGGAGGATTTTCGGTTGCGCTGCAAATCGTCGTGTTTAGCTGTTTCTAGTTGGAGGTTATGAGCAAGCTGATTCCGGACGAGCCGAGCTGCTTGAGATACTTCTTCCAGTTGCTCAAGATGTCCGGAATTGAGTTCGAGATCCTCAGACCTATTGATCGATCAGGCGGTTCATTCACAGCTCCTTAATAGACGTAACGATGACCAACCTATCCGCGTCGCTCAGGCTTTCAGCAAGGTCCTTGAGCGTCTTCCTCATACGGGTTAGTGTCTCAGCATGTCCAGCCGAGCTGTCATCCGAAACGACAGACAGATCTGCTTCAAACGACTTATTTGTTCTATCTTCTGGTGCATCGGGCATATCCACGGTATCAACTTCCCTCCCCATAGCGTCAACAATTCGCACCAAGCTACGACGAGGGGTGGGTGGCGTAGAGGTCATCTTCTTCCCATCCACATGGCCATTAGGCAGATCTGCCAATGGATTTGGATTCGCTTCTTCGTCACCTCTTTCTCGACCATAAGCATCAACCAGTCGAACAGCTGGAGATTTCCGTAGCGACCGCGGGGATGGTCCATTTGCTTGGGAGATAGGTGTCGCGGGGCTTTCTGATGTAGTACGCCTATGTGGTGTCGGTTGAGAATTTTCGTGCACACCCACTTCGGTGCTGTTAGCCCCGTTGTCCGTGGTCGGCTGTGGTGATGGCAACTCAGGATTTACCAATCTGATAGCAGACAAGGGTGAATTTGGGTGTCCCTCCGTTGCCGAAGTCTCTGATTCGGTTACATCGAAACGGACCTTTAACGGACCTTTCTTCCTACCGAGCGACCCATACTGTGATTGATCCACGCCGTTGCTCAGGAGTGCAGATTGGCCCGGAGTTGCCATCCATGCACCCGGCGGTGCAGGTGTGCGCATAGGAAGAGATTTGGCTCGTGACAAGGTTCCTACCGGAGTGAGAAGTCCGTTTTCGCCGGCATTGTTGGTCAGAGTCTCGGCGCGAGGGTGTGGATAGGTATTAGCGCGAGGTAATGGTGTAGAGGTAAATGCTGGGGGGGTCGACTCTAAAGGGAAAAGAGTCGCGGGTGAAGATGGTCGGTGGCTGATCTTGGGAGGCAATGGCGTCGCAGCCCATGCACCAGGCGGTTTCGGTGTCTTACTCAATGTGAAGTTTGAGTTAATACCAAGACGTCGGTCCTTTATGGGTGTACTTCCAAGTGCATCATCGTCCGACGATGACGGTGGACCAGGAAGATCCGGAAGGTCTTGTGGGGGTGAAGGCGTTCGAAAGTCCAAGGTAGAATTAGTGAATGATATTTGACGTAGAGGTGTAACGAGGGAAACCGAGGGAGATGTTCCGGGGGTGGGTGGTTGCGACCTGGAACTGGTAGGGGGTGGAGTACCTGGGGGGGTGGCGCTAATGGGTGGCTCTCCTAGCACAATATCTGGGGTTTGTGAACGCTGAGGATCGGACGCTTCGTCCGGAGGAATGGCTCGTGATTTTAATTGTGGGGACCCCTGTGGAGATGGTGATGTCAATACTTCCGTTTCAGTGTCTGTCTCAGCCTCTCCTGGAATGGGCCTTGGAGGATTACTCTTTGGAGTAGTAGACCGAGGCAGGAAGTCGCTGATGGGTTCTTCATCACTGACTAGGGCAGTGTTGTAGCTGATCGTGAGTGAAAACGTAGATAACAACGCACCTAGCACTACGTCCCCCTGGCCCCGCGAAGTTTTGCTCGCCGAGGGTCCCTCACGACCATGGGGTTCGATAACTTCAGTTGATCCGTTCTGATCATCCTGTTGAAAGGAAGATTCATCACCAACGACGTGGGTGAAGCTCATATCGCTGGTCGCGTAGCCAACACTCGAGAAGTTTTTCATTCGAGAGCGCACAGGGATCTGAGTGGACGCGACGGCTTCTGATGTCCTGGTGAATGGCCGAGAGCCTGGGGTGGGGGAGGAAGTACTTTTGGGACGATCTGCGGGATCATCGAGTTCAAGAGGAGGGAGAGGACTGCGAGCAAAATTCCAACCAAATCTAGAAGCAGCGCCTGGCGTCTTACTAGGACTGGAGCCATTGAATGGGGAGGATTGGCTGGGCCCACTGACATTTTCGCTAACACCCGAGTCCAAATGATCCCCCAGCTTGTGTGGCGGAGCGGGCAAGGTAGCGGAAGATGTGTCTACGTTTGGCGGCGCATCATCTGATCTAGCTGAAAGTCGAGAATTATCCTTGTGCCCACTAGAGTCTCCCAAGCGGGTCAAGCTGGAAGTAGCACGAAGGGTGTTGCCGTCCTTGTTTCGAACCCTAAGGTGAGAAGATGATGGTGACTTGGTAATAGACCATTGAGGACGGGGAGAATTCCAATTGCGCTCTCGCTCTTGTGTTACTTCCTTTTTCTCTTCTTGTTCCCGTTCCTTTAACGAATCAAGGCTGCTAGCTAAGGAGGCAGGGGAGTCCGAACGGAGGGATGTACGAGATGACTTTCGTTGAAGAGACGCATGGGTAGGTGTAAGATAAGGTACCGCAGAGGGTGACCGGGGTGGATGTGAGTGTGAGTGTGAAAATGAGTGATTCGAGCTGGTGCTTAGACTAGAGGATGGCCGGGATGGTGGTTGTCGTTTGTTCCATTCTCGCTCTCGTTCATAGTTTTTTTCTTGTTCAAGTTCTGAGTTTCGATCTCGATCTGTAAAAAAAAAAAAAAAGTAAGACACGAGAATAATGTGATTTGGAGGTACTGACAGTCTGCCTGAGAGCCGACTGAGCTTGGTCGAGAACTATGATCGTCATCAAAGCTCCGAAGAGATGCAAGGCTACCTCGTCTTTCCAGGGATCTACGCACGGGTCCTGGAGTGCCGCTACGTGACATTACGGATTCATGCGACAAGGTCTTTGTATGCGAATGCGAGCGGAAATCTTGAGAAAGACGACGGTGGAGTTCTTGTGAGTGTCTGCGGTATGTCTCCGGAGTACTGGACCCTAGGGAGAGCCTTGGGCGATTCCATTCTCGTTCGCGTCGGTGGCCATGCTCCTCTTGAGGATGGTGCTCCTTATCTTTGGCCGACAATGAATGTATGAAGGCATATATAAGAGTCGTCGCTTACCCTTCCCACTTGTGGGAGAAGTTGTCGTTGAAGCTGTCAGATAATCCAGTGAAAGATAAACTCGATCTGCAAGGCTCTGGCTTACGTTCGGGGACGTAACTCGTGCGTCTGGTTTCTAGCCTTGAACTATTTTTGCGTCCACTGAGGACAGAAGATGGACGCGAATCGGATGGCGTTACAGGAGATTGTGCGCCATTCAGAGCGGGTGCCGAGGCTACGTAAAGACCTGAAGGCTCTGGGGTGCTGAAATTGGGGCGATCATACCTTCGCTTTCGGAATTGAGAACGTCACCCATTGCTCGTTGCATTTCAGAATCTTGATCGAGGAGATCTGCCCATAGATCAATTAACGACACCACGTGTTTTTGGTCCGACACACATACTGGATTGAAACGCTGTCTGGGAAGACATTTGAAATGATGGGAGTGGAGTGAAACTGGTGACTGGTAGAGTTTTGCGGACTGTGTGGGGTTGAGAAGATGAGGTAGACGCCTGGGGGGGATGCTGGGATCGGGACGTGCTCGTAGATGCTAAGGATGGCTCTGGTTGGGCAAACGCTAAATGTCTGTGCAGAGAAAATGGTTGGAGACGTACGATCGTACAACGCCTCCTGGAGGTTTTGATCCATGAGCTGAGACTGGGAAGACACCAGTCGTGAACGTAGATGATCAAACGTGACTGCTGTCGATAGCCGAAATGAAGGATCAGATCGTCTGCTGGATCCTGGGCAGGATGTTCCGAGACATGTCAGTGGTATGTGGGACGGCCACGCACTCGGGTTCTCGGCTTCCTCATCGCTCAGGCTTCGTCGAGAAAGTCTGCGCTGACCACGATTCTTGTCGACTACGGGTGTGGTCTCCATCGAGCTGCCATCGAAGCTGTTTCTACGTGGACGACCCTTTTGCGGAGTGTCTCCAGGCTCCCTGAGGGCGCGCGAGAAAATGTCCTTGAGACTTCCGCGGGTGACGCTGGAGGTGCTGGAACCGAAACGGGCGACGGAGTCGGTCTCGGACGGCGGTGGAGTGGTGCTCCTCGGGGAGCGTGGTTCGCGCGCGAGAAGGGCACGGAGACGGGCTGCTGGTGTCTCTGCGGGTGCAGAGGTGGCACTGGCGACTGGCTTTGGTGTCGGGTCGGCATTCGCGATGAGTTTGGGATGGATGCGGGGAGTCGGGACGTCGTCGTCGTCAACGAGTGGACGTGCCGAGGAAGGGCCAGGCTGGGGCGTTGCGTCCGAGGGACTTGGACTACGGCGGAAAAGCCTGAGACGGGGCTTGATGAGGGTCGAGGGGGTCTCCATGGCACCACGACGTGCTCACTGTCGCCGCCGTCCTCGAGGACGTGATCCAAGTTGGTTTCCTTGATTTGGAACCATGGTAAACACGCGTCTACTACTATATTGCACAGGGTAGGACAAGGAACGAAATCTGCCCCGTTTCGAGGCGCACATGTGGCCTTGGAGCTTGGGCTTGAGGCCTCGAGGCGCCTGCTGGCACTGTCAATGGCTCTCAAAGTTGTCACTGGTACGTAACTCGCCCGCGACGTGTCCACCGCTGAACCAACAGGAATGCACAACGTAGCACGGCTCGTTCGCGGCGTCCCACTGTCACCACTGGGTCCATGCCTAGCTAGGTCTGCTGCACCCGTCTCCGTCTGAAGCCAGCACGCACGTACGTACACGGACAGACCGCGTGTTGGCAACGCCCAACGCCATGACCTGACTCAGTTCCCCGGAGTGCAGACCGAAGCTTGACTACGGACCGACATGGCACATCCGAGTCACACTAGCCGAGCAGTGCATTTCGGCGTGCCCGTCATGGTTTTCTACTTAAGAACCTGCACAGAGTCTCCGCCTTGTTGTTTCCCATCCCTCACTCTCAGAGGCCATCAACTCATGAACACACCCGACGACAAGCCATCTACCGTAGACGTAGAGGCTCCCAACGCGTCTGGACAACTTGGCAATGATCTGCATTTTCCAGACGGTGGCTTGACCGCTTGGCTAACCACTTTCGGCGCGCAAGTATATCTTGTCAAAATCGTTGCTCTCGTCCACTGACGTGCCCCCAAAAGTTTCTTGATCCAAGTTGGTGGCTTCGGGTATGCGGCCCACTCGTGACCGAACCAGCGACCCTTACTCCCGTCCTGCAGGTTCATAAACGCATTCGGCGTCTTTCAGGGCATGCTTCCCGTCCTTGTGATAGCATGCAGCCATTCATTTTTGCCTAGACTTTTACTCTCAGCATTACTTGACCAATGTCTCCTCGTCTGCAATTTCGCAAGTTTGTTCTTCTGTCCCTCATTCGCTTCTCTCATGTTTTGGTAATCTAGTTGGATAGGAAGCACAAACTCATTCTTAATTCTGTCTGGGGGTCTTTTCTTCGGTCCACTCTATGACAGGGGATACTTGTAGGTTTGCACCTGCTTCCTACATTCTCTTGATGCTCAGGTCTGGAAGCCACTGGCTGGTGATAGGTGGTTGCATCCTACAAACATTATGTCTCTTCATGCTCTCTTTAACACAGCAGAATCAATATTATCAGGTATGTGTCGATCACGGTAGCCTCTCGAATGCCACACAACTCTTGCAGGTTTTTCTGTCCCATGGCTTAGGCTTCGGTTTAGCTACAAGCATGAGCTACGTACCCTCGCTTGCTGTCCTGTCTCATCATTTTGGGAAAAAGCGTGCCATCGCAATGTCCATTGTCGCTGGCGGGGCGCCTTTCGGCGCCATTGTATACACTATTTTACTGAACAACCTTCTGAGTGGGAATCTCGGCTTCGCCAACAGCATCCGCATCACCGCTGCAATAAACACCGTCGTCTTGTTCATTGGTTGCGCCCTTATGCGAACTAGGTGGCTTTATCCAAAGACACAGACACGCTATTTTCAGGTGCTTAGGACATCCTTGGCTGATTACCCATACGTATTTGCTTCTATCGGGTGGGCCACAAACGATGACATCTGATTAGTGGCAGTACTCATTCCTTCTACAGGCTTTTTCTCTTTGGCGCTGGGTCGTTTTTTCCTATATTCTACATTCAACTCGAATCATCCATGAATGGACTGGGCCGAGTATTTTCTTTCTATACGGTCCTGTCGGATTCCTGTCGTGATTTCTGTATACTGATACCTATTTCAGATTGTTATTCTCAACGGTGGTAACTTCATTGGGCGTGCCAGTGCTGGTTTCATTGCCGCATGGTGTGGCCTCTCAAATTCTGTTATAGGGTCAACCCTGAGTGCTGGAATCCTCACCTTTGCGATGAAGAGTCTCTCTACTCGTCCGGGTGCTGGATGCATAGGGGGCTTCATTGGGTATTTTGCAGGTGTCTGTCAGTGGCTTTTTTTTTCCTTGGCCGCATCGCGAATGACAGACGACTCCAGACGTGGCTCTCTCTGCGCCCCTTATCGCGCGCCTGACTGACGACTTGTCTGAACTTGGGTAAATCTTTGTTTTCCCCCATCAAGGATATTCGTCTCTTACTTCCTATCGCTTCAAAGGGCACGTATGGGCATTTCGCTCTTCATGGCAGGTACGTAACGGATGGTTTCGCGGCACATTCATCTCATAGGAGGTCATATTGTAGGGTTCGGAAGCTTGATAGGTGAGCCATTCAAGGACAGTCCACCGTTGGGTTATAGCCTAAAGCGTACAAAGGAACTCCTCTTGCAGGCGCACTCCTAGGATCAGATTATCGCTGGTGGAGACCTGCGGTGCTGTGTGGGGTGGGTCCATTACCTCGTATCGTCTCACACCTAACCTATTTCTATGCCGCAGTGCTTTTGTGTCGCAAGTACTGTTACGTTTGCTGCTACACAACTTATCCGGCAACGTAAGAAACAAGCCGTGTCCCCAATTCCCTAAATGCTTTCACGTCCCAATCTCATGACTATAAAAATTAGCACGAATATTTACGTCTTTATGCTAAATGACCGAAACTCTACTGCGGGTTATGGATGTAGCACGATGTTTATGTAACGGACTCGAATTATTAGGCCTGGATGCCTTTGACTTGATCGGCCGGTTCTTGTTCGAACTTGGACATCGCTCAAGCAGCGTACCGCCAAGGTGCAGTGCGAATTGGTTCAGAACACTGACATGACTTGTAATACAAATTTCTTCAATGATGGTAATCGGTACAGTGGGCGTCAATAAAGGACAATCATTTCACGCATAGCACAAAACAGCGTATTCCTGGGGAAAAAAAGTAAATAAAACGCTGATTTACTACTATAATGACTTGAAGTGTTACCTTGATTTTCTTCTCGCCGTTGTCGTAGGGGATGAAACAACCGTCTCCGTATAGCTCACAAGCCTTTCCAGGGTGAACAGCACCATGGTGAGGAGCCTGGGCAATGTAAATGGGGCTACCATCTGGCTCCCTTCCGCCTTCAACGGGTCGAGCGCGGAGGGCCTGGAGATTCAACTGGCCAGAGCATTGCACCCATTTAACGGCACGAGAGTCGCCAACAAGAATCTCGTATTTGTCGAGCTGTAAGACAAGTTGATATGGATAAAGTGAGTGAGGAATTACTTCGGACACCTACGTGGATTTCTTCTTTCTTGTACCCGATTACTGCTCCCTTCTTGAAGACCCTAGAAGCCTTGCCAACAACTGATTAGGGTGCGATTAGGGAGTGGCCCCAGATCGTTAGACCGAAACTCACAAATTCCACTCTAGTGGCCGCAACGTTAGCTGGGTCAAACATAGAGTGGTATATGCGAACCTCATAGTAAGCACGGCAGATGTAAAGGACTTCGCCACGCTCTTCTCCACCTTGAATGGCATCGCGAGGGATAGACTTTCCCTCGTTCAAGACCCAAGCAACCGGTGCGTTGTATCGTCCTGCCCTCCACTGCTGAGTGCGCTCCTGGGATTCTGTGATCCAATGGCTTTCAGACCAGGCATGTGCTTGTTTCTGTGGAACAATAAGCTGCCAAGGACAGACCAACGATGGTCGGGGTGCACTCGTACCTGCTCCGATTTCTTTTCATGCTGCTTGTATGCGTAAACGCCCGCACCGAGCGCCGCGACTCCGGCGAGGATACCTCCACCAACCTGTTTGATGTTTGATTATCGATCACCAAGGAAGATTGTGATATTACCTCGAGTTCCTTCTTGCGCTTGTCATCGATGTCGTACCAATGTTTTTCCTTTTGTTCCTCCTGTGTGCGTTCCACGACGGTCTCCTGGTAGGATACCCGATCGACTTCCTGGCGCTGAATTTGCTGTCCAGGATTGCAGTCGTCGTTCCACTGCTTCTCGTGACGATTATGGCCTTCTCCCTGAGCCCGTCCCCAGAGGGCGGGAGTCACGGGGGGTGTCCAGTCACCCTGATACATCCAAGTAAGAGAGGGATTACTAGACCTCAGAAATGACATGCCTGGGAGAAGTGAGGCTGGATGATATTGTACTCGATCCCTAGATCCCTGCGATCAGAGCCACTGAATGGTACGAGCGACGGGATTGTTTACCTTCGTACACGACGACATCGCCGTAGTTGTACTGTACACCGGGTTGCCACTGCCGAGTCATTGTGCAAGTATGAATATGAGAGCGATGGGGTAAAGATGGGTGTGTGTGGCTCAGGGTTTATATACCTGGGCATGAAAGGAATGCGGAGGAATGCGGGTGGCCAGTGTCACGGCACATACCGCAATCGATGCGGGCAATCTGCGCCCGTCATGTGAGGTCGATGAGACAAGACTTGCTGCGATCAGAGATGTGCCAAGAACACACCTGGATTCATCTTGAACAGGTTTGCGAACCATCTGACCAGTTGTGTGCATCAGCTGGCTGGCCACAAACTGCTGCACGGATCTCAGAGTCAGAAGATACTACAGTGACGTTTCGACTCGGAGTTCCATGATGCGTACACGATAACGAAACATGTGGCCAGCGCTAGTATCTGGTAACGTTGACTCTCCGCCGATCAACGTTCGATCAACACTGAGTGGGTCCCAATGAGCAGCCTCGCAACGGCACCGATCTTTCGTATCTCACCAACGCTGCAAAAATACGACTGGGGAAAGATCGGAAACCAATCCAAGGTCGCCCAGTTTGCAGCAGGCGCAGACATTCCTGGCTTTGTACTCGACACCTCGACGCCCTATGCAGAGGCAAGCCATTGTCCCCATCGTTACTTAATGACTGATGGCCTTTTCCAGCTGTGGATGGGCACGCACGTTAAATCGCCTTCAGGGGTAGCTGGTTCCAGCTCGAGTCTCCCAGATGTCTTGGCTGCGAACCCACATCTCGTCGGTAGTGAGGTCTCTAGCAAATTTCCCACCTCTCAAGGAAACCTTCCCTTCCTCTTCAAAGTCCTCTCGATCAACAAGGCCTTGAGTATTCAAACACATCCTGACAAAAAGACCGCGGAACAGCTACATGCGAAGCAGCCAACAGTTTATACCGGTAAAGCTGCTGCTATTCGAGACGCCGCAATCTAATTCGATTTCAAGACGATAACCATAAGCCTGAAATGGCGATTGCACTGACGGACTTCGAGGGTTTATGCGGATTCTTGCCCATTGCAGACATCAAAACACACATCAGGAATGTCCCTGAGCTTCGTGAACTAGTTTCAGTGCAGGTCGCCAATCACTTTCTCTCAGCAGAGGGACAAGGTGAACGAGAGCAGTTGCAGAACCTCTTTTCAGCCCTCATGCAAGCCGATCCGAACACGATCGAAGCCCAGCTTTCGCGACTGACAGCACGTTATAATGCTCAGAGCGAACGAAGTGACATCGAGAACCTTATCCTTAGCCTGAACAAACACTATCCAGGAGATGTTGGAGTGTTCTGCCCTTTTGTATTGAACTACGTCAAGCTGAAGACCGGGCAAGCAATTTTCCTCGGCGCGGGAGAACCACACGCATACATTTCAGGAGGTGGGTTTTATCATGAAACCCTATAAGCATCAGCATTCACCACAGTAATCAGACATCATGGAATGCATGGCCAACTCAGATAATGTCATCCGAGCAGGTCTCACTCCAAAACCAAAGGACATTCCTAATCTCCTCGCCGGTCTTACCTACAAGGCTGCTCCTTGGTCCAATCATATAATCCAGCCAACCACAGCCGCAGGTTTGGCCACTGTGACATACCATCCCCCCGTCCCAGATTTCACAGTCCTTGCGTTATGTCTAGGGCGGGGAGGATCAGAGCTCCAAATTCCAATCAACGGGCCATCAATCGTCATTGCTACTGAGGGGGTTGGCTTCATTAGATGGGAGAATGGCAGCAGGTCATTGGCGCTAAGACCGGGGACCGTAGTTTTTGTCGGCGCCAACACTTCCGTTATTTTTAGCGCGCTCGACAACTTGACGGTGTTTAGGGCCTACGTCGACTGAGTAGCTGAGGCAAGGACGAGCCTTCTTTTTACCGTCGCGGCCACCTTTGTGCAAACGTTCGGAAGAGTAAATTTCGTCCGTGGTAGCTTCCTCGACACTGCTTGTTAGGTTTGGAAATACGCCTGCAGGTAAATTTGCATCGACAATGCATCAATATTTGCATCAAGCCCCTATGTAACTGATGAATAGATCAATAACCCTCCATGATAGTGAAAAGGTGCCCGCGTGTGGTAGTACCAATAGAACGCTATACATTACATTATCATATCTCTCCCGAAATCCGCTCCTCGATGATACTGGCGAC
This sequence comes from Pulveroboletus aff. annulatus, assembly GCA_038094595.1. Taxonomy (NCBI): domain Eukaryota; kingdom Fungi; phylum Basidiomycota; class Agaricomycetes; order Boletales; family Boletaceae; genus Pulveroboletus; species Pulveroboletus aff. annulatus. The sequence continues at coordinate 196,236 of JBBPTX010000011.1, read as the reverse complement.
GTTTGGGCCGTAGACTGGTATTTTCTCGCCCTGAAATCCCTCTGGGTACTTCACTTGAGGTGTGTTCTCCCCAGTGAAATAGCTAGGGAGGTCCTTTAGCCGGGGTGTCTGATGAATGGAATGATGACTCACGTATCATTCCAAACGCCAAAGTAACTCATTCCCAACGCACGTGTCGTCCATTCATAATCATGAGCGAAGCCGCCAGGGTAAAACATCTCGATGACAGCAGACACGTTAGTACGTGGCATTAAAATGAGGTGCGATAGACCATTGCCATGCACTCCAAGTAGGATCTGTCTCCAAGTCAGCTGCAAGGTCAAGGTGTATCGGTGGAGCGAACTCACTGTCGAACGCGCTGCAAGTCGGACCTGGTCATCTTTTGTCATTTTTTCGGCTTGCACCACATTCAGCTCCCACTCTTTTCCCGCAGTGCCTTCTGATTGTGCTGCACTTTTTATTTCTGTGTTTTTCCTCTCGACAAGGTCCTCTAAGCTCTTGACCAGTACCTCGTGATCTTGAGGGATCAAGCGACGTCGGGAACCTTGACGAGAGATATACGTAATCGTAATTTTTTCGGTTTCTTCAAACTTGGCCAGCGGCTTGTCATCCAGTGTGGGATGTCCAAAAGCAGAACCATCGTCAAGCGTTACACCTGCAAAATGCCAAACGGCATTTCGGATTGATCTCCACCACAAACCATTTTTATCCAGCTTCGAACGGGCAATCAGAGCATCGACGGATTCACTTGCAGTGCGCTGATTCTGCGAGCCACAAAAATCACCTCTGAAAGCCGCCGACCGATCTGCCAGCAAGAGATACGGGAAATGCCAAGCACGATGAGCACTTGAGGCATTGCTAGCAGATGTGGCCATGACACGATCGTTCCAGTCAGCATCAACCTCCACTGTCAAGGATGGGAAAGCGGCCCGCAGGAAATAGCCGTTGAATCCCGGTTTGTCCCGCCAGCCCTCGCTGGATGAGTGAGGGAAGATGGCACGGTGAACCGGGGGTGGGGGTTCAGGATGCACTGCGCCCGTCCAGAATGACCAAGTTCCCAATAGAAGCTCGGCACAAAAGTGGTAATAGTGTGCTAGAACTGGGTTATCATTAGCTTAGGTTGAGAGCGGGTGGAGTGCGGGCGTACACTGCGGTGGATCGTTGAATAGGAACTAGAAAACGAATAGACGATCAGTCGGCTACAAAAAGAGTGTGAATACGAACTAACCGTATTGCCTTCGACTGACCAGACTCTGCGAGTGGAAGGATGGTTCCCCCACCGCTGATGTGCTTGCTCGCGACTCAAGGTATCCATGTTCCATGGTGTAGGTTCACGGAGGGTCATACTCTCTGGGGTGTTTTCAGCGGGAAGACCAGTTGATGTCATGTACCTCGTGTGAGGAAACATGGATGGAGAAGAAGTGAGGATCAGAAGAGTACCATTCTCCATGTAAATGTCACGGAACAGTGTCCAACCGGGAACGTGTTCCACTATGGTAGTTTCTGGTAGCACCGTCATTCTTGAAAGATCTGTGATTTGAGATGTGGTACTCTCGCTCACGGATCCACCGCTCGGCACCGAAGGGATGGGGATGAGTAACGCGCTGAGGTCGTGACCATTCTGTTGCAAAGGCTCAATAGCCTCAGGCTCGTAGTGTAACTGTGCGGTGTTTACGATTGATTGGGAGGTCAGTGGTACTATGGTTGTGAGAAAGTGCATTAGGAAGGCACCGGTGACGACGAGGATGGCATCGCGTCGCGAGAGTGAGCGAATAAGCAGCGGCATCGAAACTGGAAAACTTGAGTGGGAGCACACGGCGAGGGAACCTGGCTGGCGAACAGGGCGATTCCGGGCTTGCGGTCGACTTACGTTCAACTAGTCTAAACAAATAACGTAGAGGAGAAGCCTTCCAGTTGGGGGCCTGAAGCGAAAATAACCACCAATTCGAAATCCCCCCGGTGTCCTGATGGCATCGTTCAAGTTGGTACTCGCAGTAGGCAGAACATGCAAGTCTTTGAAGTGACAAGGACGCTGCCAGAACGAAGACCTCAGGGTCGAGCTAATTAATACCAGCCAGTGGTGCCGCTTCACACTGCATGATTGAAATGATTCACTTGGAGGTTAGGAAACTAACCTCGCACTTGGGGGCGGTTGTGTTTGAGTGTCCTAGTAACCGGTTCATCACTTATGCACCATCTAGAGTTTCAACACTCTATGAATCTGTGCACGTACGCGAGGGACCGCAGAGTAAGCTGGTATGACCGTTCTTCAAGTTTGGTCGAGGCCTAGACCGCTCGCCGCCGTCGGAACCAAAATTAGGAAAATCGGATGTGCCGAGAGTGGACAAAGACGACACGATGCTCGACCTCGTCACTGTATGGTTGGCACTGACCAGCCTTGCTTACGCTTCTGCTATTAGCCATGTTCGACCTCTGGTAGTATGGCATGGGCTTGGTGATTCGTATGCATCGCACGGCATGGTCCAGTTCGAAAACGACGTGAAGAAGATGCACCCGGGGATCTTCGTCCACTCAGTCTACATCGATCGGGATGCACAAGCAGACCAACGTGCCGCATTCGTGAGTGGCTTTGTTCGAAAAGGAATACTCGTTTACTTCGGGCTCCAGTATGGGAACGTCGACGAGCAACTCGCCTTTGTTGCCGAGCAGCTGAGCTCCGTTCCAGAGCTTGGCGGAGGGTTTGACGCCATCGGTTTCTCTCAAGGGGGCCAGTTCCTGCGCGCATATGTGGAGCGAAACAATACCCCGCCTGTCCACAACCTCATCACTTTTGGGTCACAGCATATGGGTATCTCTGATCTGCCAGCTTGTAGCCCCTTCGATCTGCTCTGTCAGGCTGCTCGCCTCGCCGTGAAAGCTGGGGTATATACCAAATGGGCGCAGGAAAATCTAGTACAGGTCAGGCGAATCGATTGTTTCCTCTCGTTACTGATACGATACGCGCAACAGGCTCAATACTTTAGGGATCCAGTGCAGTTGTCCCTGTACATGTCCTCGGGCAGTTTCCTTGCTGATATCAACAACGAAGTCCTCTCATCTGCGAGAAAGCAAGCTTATGCTGAAAATCTTGCATCATTACAACACCTTGTCCTCGTCCTTTTCGCTAAAGACGCGACCGTGGTCCCCAAGGAGAGTGCATGGTTTGGATCCGAAGCTCCGCCCGAGAAAGATATGCGTTATGGCCCCGATCGTTTTCCAGAACAAGAGCGTCTTGGTTCGCACGTTCAAAAGACCATCGTGCCCATGGAGCTCCAACCGCTGTACACAGAAGATTGGATTGGTCTTCGCACGCTCGATGAGCGAGGTGCTGTAATTTTGGTGACTTGTCCAGGGAGACACATGCAGTTGACAGGTTGTTGGGAGAATCTGGCTCAAAAATGGATTGGGGGCCTCATATGAAAAGTGAGATTTGTGTCGAGTGTGTATACCTCTGTATGATATGTCACACATGTCACCCGTCACACCATACCTAACGCGAAGTCGCACGGCTTTCATTTTCTGGTAACTATGTCGGGCGCAGCAGCATCAGCGGGGGCATCTCGATTCTCTGCTTTCATGAATCATCCAGCTGGTTCGTATTCTTAACTTTCTTTGTTTTCAAGGGCATTGATTCTCGGATTCGGATTCATCAACACTACGTGCTTGATGATCTCATAGGCCCCAAGACTGTGTTCTTTTGGGGCCCGGTAATGAAGTGGTGTCTGGTTGCTGCAGGCCTGAAGGATTTGAACCGCCCGGCAGAAAAGTTGAGCGTATCCCAGAACCTTGGTGTGTTGGTGAATGACTTGTGCCACGATTCCATTGCTCAATGATTTGCGTGTCATTAGCTTTGGCAGCAACGGGAGTAATCTGGGTGCGGTATTCGTTTGTCATTACACCAGTCAACTACAGCCTCGCCGCAGTAAGTCGTGTGTGATACTTTGGTGTTCGAATGACCAATATTCCAAGGTCAACTTGTTCGTGGGTATGACCGGCCTCGGTCAACTAGGTCGCATCGCTCAGTAAGGAAAATACTTGAAGATCAGTGAAAGCATTCTCACTTATTTAAAGCTATCGTTATACAAACCCGCAAGCTATAGAAGGAACAAAAGCTTAGAGAAGACTTGGACCTTGACACTTGTACAGGCTTGTCCATAGCTCGACAACATACTCTTAGACATTGATTATCATTGTCATAATGCCAAATAACCCGTGAAACATGGGAATCATCTACGTGACCGATCTGAGCCTTGTCGCTTGGCAGAACGACGCTCCTCCCGACTCTCAGGGTCACTTGGAGTGAATACGCTCTTGGTTGCATCCCACCATCCGCCTTCTATCAAAACGCGATTGGCCGCCGCCACGATATCAGACATGATTTGTTGAGCATTGTTGTCTCGAACATGGGTTGGATTGTCTTCGCGGTATTGCCACTGATCCTTGAAGGATGTCCATGATTTCGTGCGACCGTTTGAGGAGCGAGACGTCTCTGGGAAACGTGCACCAGCTGCATCACGGCCACCGCCATTCAAGGCACCTAGGAGAACGGCACCCAAACTCGACACAAGACCTCTGCTTCCATCGGAGTTCTCCATGTACCAACCTATTCCTGCCGCAAAAAGACCAAATATCGTCGTCCATTTGACGAGCCAAAACGTGGTTCTGAATATCCAGCTTGTCGTCCTGTACAAGCTAACTAGCGCAAGGTATGCCGCTAAGAAGCTGATGAGAGGAGGTATGATGGTTTGTGCGTCCCACTCCCAGGGTTTGGACGCGACAAGGGATGAGATGATGGATATAAATGCGGCCAGCAGAGCCAAAGTGTGCGAGAGGAAGGAGGTGATGAACGAATAAAGCTCTGGTGGGAGATGTTCATCGAAATAGTCGAGGAGAGGATCCAGGCAGGCAGGCAGCTCTGACATGGTTGGTGCCACGACACAGCCAGCGTGACAACCCAAGTGGCCCTGGTCACAGAAACGGGGTTATGGCTATTTTCCCGTCACAGATCTAAATTGTCACAGTGTCTCGGGAGAAGTTTATCTATATTTCCACGCCCGGCGGCTGTCCGCGCGGGGCAGGCAGCCAATCGGAATATCCCGGCATGACATGACGGAATGCCATACACAGCGCCGCCGCGCCTCGGCCCAGACAAATTTGAGTTCAGTCACTCCGCGGGAGATGGACAAACATTCGCAAACTGGAGTGTGTTATAAGTGAGAGCGGTAGCTTCAATCATCTCCTTTCTTACGAACTTCTTCCTCTCTGCTCTCAGTCCGTCCCCTCCACCATTCGCTTGTCCCCCTCACTCACGGTCATGGCCATGAAACGCAAGCTTGATTTCGAGTCTTTCGAGGACTTCCCCCAGGTTTGCCTACCTCCAGACCTCCTGTGCCCGACATATATTCATCACCCGTCAGACCACCAAGCAGCTGAAATTGGTTCCGTTCCCCGGCTACGAGCCCGACCATGACATTGCTATGTCTGACTCTTCCTCTTCTGACACGGAGCAATTTTTCTCTGAGAGCCACCATGCCCGTCTTGTGTCCACCGCTAGCACTGAAAGCAGTTCTTTCGGCACGTCTGAGGCGGTCGACTACAATTCTCGTAAGTGCTTGCATTGTGCGTCGCTTCTACAGGTTCACGGCTGACGGGCATGTCCACCGCGACACCAGCACTTTATCCTAGATACAGCGCGCATCAGCCTATCCTCGACCCGTCAGAGTCCCCCAAGGTCATCGGCTTGATGCAGCCTGCCAGTACGTTGTCACACCACGGGTAAGTGAACTCGACGGTCCTAGTACCGTAGTGATTTGACGACGTCCTGGGCCGTTTATTCCTTGCTTTCGACTTGTCAGTTCTCAGTGTTCTCAAATACCGAAGCTTCGTGTCGCATGCTCTGCCGGCCTCGACGGTTCAAGAACAATGTGGAGCTTCTGCGAACAATGCGGCGCGATATCCATGGTTGATACCGACTAGGTTGCGACACATACTCACTTGGCTTTCGCCACCTTTTTCTTATCTTTTTTTTATTTTACTGATGTTACGCTCATGCTTCTCTTGGACGTTCCGCACCCGAAAACTCGAAAGCGCTTGTCGATGCAGCTATCCGACATTCCCCCTCCCTTCTCTCACACCGATCTCACCTCTGTCTCACATCGGCATCCAGGCACTTTCGACTCGACCACACCAATCCATGCGAATGTCGACACCGTCTCTGCTTCCTATATCTTACCGCTGCTCTGCTACACCAGGTCTCCTGCCTCCGATATGTTGTGTTGTACTTAGTCGCTTTGATGTAAAAACATGCCCTCTTGATCTGCTTTTCTACTTTGGTGTGATGTCTTGAGATAAGTGCTTAATATATCACAGCCACATGCAGGCGAACAACCGTCTCAGACCCCGTCATGACCCAGACGACGTTGCTTCAGTATGAAGCACCTTGTAAGTAGATCCATGATCGCACATTTGCTGCCGTCTGACACCAGCGAGGGCCTGTCCATGCCATTGACTGGTGCAAGTCCACAGCGCCGGGCCACCAGTCTCGTCCCCGTTCGGCATTTCGTCTTGGCATAGCCTCCTTCACAGAGGATTTTCGCAATCGGATCGCGATAGTCGGACTGCAGGACGAGCGAGTTCTCGTCGAGGACGACTACACCGACTACCCTGACTTTGTTACCCTCGTCGAGGCCAATCACGGATACCCTGCTACGAGCTTGCAATGGCAACCCGCGAGCGCAGGCGGCTTCCCTTGGTCAGGAAAAACACCATCTGCCGAGCTACTCGCCACCACTGGTGATGCATTGAGAGTTTGGGAATATTTTGGCGACGCTCCGCCCGCATCTTCCACATACATAGGGAGACAACCAAGCGGCGGTGGCCATCGCCTGACTCTCAAAACAGCTTTATCTGGAGTCGGTGTGCGCTCTCTATGCTCAATTTTTGTACTGATCCTTCTTTAGCAATCAAAAGTACAAAGCCAAAATACGGGTGCACCTTTGACGAGTTTTTCTTGGAATGAAAAAGCACCTAGTCTTGTCGTGACATCGTCTATTGACACGACGTGTACGGTCTGGAATATCGACACTGCGACCGCCATCACCCAGCTCATCGCGCATGACCGGGAAGTCTATGATGTTGCCTGGCTTCCCGGATCCACGGATATATTTGTCTCCGTCGGTGCTGATGGGAGTCTTCGTGCTTTTGACTTGCGGAGTCTGGAGCACTCGACCATTCTTTATGAGACACCCACACCAAAGGGTGCTCCCCCTCCGACACCATCCACTCGCCTTCCGACATCCCCGTTACTCCGCATCGCATTTAATCCTGCTGACTCGAATTACATGTCTACCTTCCACATGGACGGGACAGATGTGCAGATCTTGGACATGCGAAGTCCAGGACAGCCGGTCATCGAGCTGAGGGGACACCGGAGCCAAGTAAATTCTATGGGGTGGAGTACTACAGAACGGCCCCTACTTGCCACCGCAAGTAAATCCATCTCGATATCGAATCCCGAACCCTACTAACACATATATAGGCGATGATTGTCAAGTGTTACTATGGGATCTTTCATCTTACACACAAACTGCGACTTCACCGCGTACAGCGAATTCGCGACTGAACTCTCCTCGACCGGATGTGAAGAAGAGAATTGTCACTGACCCAATCATGGCGTACTCTGCGAGTAATGAGGTGACGAACCTCGCGTGGTCACCGCAAATTCCTGGTATGACGATGAACACTGGTCACTCGACGGCTCCCGGCGAGTGGCTTGCAATTGCCAGTGGCAAATCCATCAAGGCATTGAAGGTGTGATAAAGAGGGGTGACCAGCTGATTCAAAGGTTGGCGGATTTACATTGACTACATATTGCAGCTATGTACTTTGTGTGCATGTAGTACGTAGCTGTTTATAACTCAATAGGTTGCTAAACACGGTTTTCTTATCATCTGTCCCATATAGCAGCCTCATGGTAGATATCGACGCTACAAACAGTCAGTCGACCGCATCTCCTTTCAGGCGAACCTGGCGGAATGCAGTGTTACCACTTGACAACACGCTTCCAGTTGGACATCAAGATCTCGTTACGCAGCGCTGAAACTGCCAGTGCCAGTGAGTCGCGAGTGTTTCGTGTGCTTTTTCTGCCCGGTGAGTACTAAGCGGCGGCGATAATATCGGCAGGAGTAACTGTGCCACTGGCAGTTGAGATGATCATTATACTAAAATTCGTCTATAGCATTGTAGACGCCCTCAATTTGACGGCGGAAATGGGTCATGTGCTGGTTATCCGACACGGGCCATACAGTGTTCCACGAGATCAATATCATTCCTGATGACGAGGCACTCCCGCGTGTCCATTTACGGCCCGGCTTTCGAGTTCCCCCCGGTTCTTTCTTCTCCTCTGCAAAGCATGATAATGAACGACATCCTCCCGGCAGCGGACAACGACCACCAGGCAGTTCAAAGGGAACTCTCAACGTCAAGCTTGGCAAATACTAAAGAAAAAGCAGATGTCGAACCCGCCAATCCACTCGTCAGTGAGACTGGGAACGAGGGCGCTTGGAAAAGCGAGTTCGACAAGAAACTACGCGTTGTCATTCTCATTGCTCTTGCCGCGCTAATCCTCGGTTGGTGGATCTCGTCGACCGTGTTGAGGGCAACACGCGACAGATGGCAAGTGTATCGTTTCCGGATTGCATCTGTGTGTGCTCAAAAGTCTTCTAGGCTTGTGCAAACGGTCTTTGCCTGGTTCTTTTTAGTGTGGGTGCATACTTTTATGCCTCGTTTCGAAAGCCCACTGACACTCGCACTCCAAAGCATAATCGCATTCCGGTTTATCCCAAATTCAGTAGTCACACGTCCGGTAGCCGCTGTATGGATCCCTCTTGTCCAGGAACCTTGGTATCGTCTGCCCCGCTATTTCAGGTTGACTGTCGGTTGGCTATGCCTCCTCGGCATCGTATTCGGATCCGCGTTCGGTTTCCCACTCGCCGCGGTATGTGCGCAGAAGGTACCCAGACCTTATTTCGTGCTGACGTACAAACAACCGCTGGAAAGGGTGATGGGTATGGCCACAGAGCAATCTCTGTATTAGGTTTGTTCGTTTTCCAGTGTGCCTTTTATCTCTCCTCCACCAACCGCTCTGCTATATGCTGGTATGCGTGTTATGTTCTTCCCTGAGCACTCTTCTGACAAATATAAAGGCCCACTGTCATCGTTGGGCTATTCATTCAACAGGCTGTTGCTCTTTTCGTGCTCAAGACAAATGCTGGCTTCTTACTTTTCCGCTACGTTGCGGATCTGGCATACGACTTCTTAACGCAAGCTTACGTTGGCGCAGAGTTCTTCTTCGATGCACAAACCATCGCCAAAAACTGGTTCTTTGTAAACACTGTCTGTGGATAGTTTGTACTATGTTTCTCTGTCGCTAATTGATCACAGCTCTCGGTCATCATATTCTTCATTGCAACTGTGCAAATGTTTTATTATGTGGGTCTTTTTGGTTATTTAATAATTCTAGTCTATGTTGATGTGTCTGGAAGCTGGGGGTAATGCAATGGATCGTCAAAGCATTGTGAGTACGATCCTTTGCTTCACCCGCGAACCAGTCACCTAGTCAAACAAGTGCGTGGTTCTTCTTCAAATTAATGAATGTTTCTGGTGCCGAGGCTGTCGTCGCCTCTGCCTCCCCATGGGTTGGTCAAGGAGAGTCAGCTTGCCTGGTCAAGCCATACGTCAATATTATGACACCTTCTGAGATTCATCTTGTCATGACATCCGGCGAGTGCGAGTAGCTTGTCAATGAGAATTGTCATTAATAGAAGCTGTTTAGGATTTTCAACCATCTCTGGCGCGGTGCTCAGTGCATATGTCTCCCTTGGTGTGCCTGCCCAGAATCTTGTGACCTCTTCTGTTATGAGTATCCCTGCTTCCATAGCCATTAGCAAAATGCGTGTCCCAGAAGTGGACGAACCTGTGACCCGTGGACGTATTGTCATCGACCGCGGAGAGCAAAGACCTGAGGATGCTCCTGTCAACGCACTGCACGCGTTCTCTAAAGGTGGTCTGTTTGGGCTAGTTGTTGCTGGACAAATTTTGTGGGCTTTTTTTCCCATGAGAGCATCGCACACACTGATGCGGTATAATACAGGACAAACGTGCTCATCATTCTGTCCCTTATCGCAACTGTCAATGCTGTATTGACTTGGGTTGGTCGTGGATTTGGAATTCACCAGCTTACTCTGCAGCTTATTCTGGGATATATTGGATACCCTATCGCGTTCTTCCTTGGTATGTAATGTAATGTATTATTGCCGGTCGCTACCCACTCATGAATTTCCTGATTAGGTGTGCCTTCTGCCGAGATCCTACGTGTCTCTCAGCTGCTTGCTACGAAATTGATTGAAAACGAGTTTGCCGCTTATCTCGGTGCGTTAATCGTTGAATCAAGGGATCCATATAGATTGAAATCGGCCCAGAGCTGCAAGCCATCCAGGCCAGTTCCAATCCTCTCTCCCCGCGCGCGTACACGATCGCTTCGTACTCGCTTTGCGGTTTCGCAAACCTGGGTTCACTGGGTGTTCAGATTGGCGTGCTTAGCGCTCTCGCACCGTCCCAGGGAAAGACCATTGCGACGATCGCTGGATCAGCTATGATTTGCGGATTCATTTCGTGAGTCTGCCCACTTTTATAAATGTGTCCTAACATCTCGTTCACACCATCCAGGACTTTGCAGACCGCTGGGATTGCGTACGTGTATCTGCTTGGATTGGTGTCACGATAAACGCTAATGTTCTTGGTAGGGGGATGCTGATCTAAACTCATTATGATGTCGAGATGTTGACCGTGCCTAGTTCTCATTGGTTTTCGACATGTACAAGAGCTTGGTAATCAAATGAGCATTCCAATTTTGCTGTGGACTAAGTGCGACGTGACGAAGTAGCACATTTCCAATGTATAAAGTCAAGTTGGGAAGGTAAGGTACTAGAACCAATATTATCGGGGGACCGGGACAAGTGGGAGACCAGACCGTCTTATGGCAAGTCATCGAATGTCATCCGCATAGCGAACTGATGGGGGTTCACCTGATAGTAGACCTGCTGTCAGCCGCCCCCGCGATCTCTTTGGCTGACCTGACCTGGTCACCGTCAGCCACCAGCCTATTTATGACGTTTCAGAGCATGACCCCAGTCGCCAACTGCAATAATGGCACCTACATCATTAGCCGCCCCTGTTCATTTAAACTCTCCATCCGAAAGACATCATAATCATCTACGCCGTCTCGCGTTGGGTTTGCCTACCCATCCACTAGCAGCATTGAACGCCGAACAATTCAAGCCACGTACGCCAGACCTTGAGTTGCAGCCATCAGTGGTCCCCGAGGGTCCATCACTGTCTTCGTTTACTCCTACGCCATCCGAGTCAGTTTCCCAGGGTTCACGTCAACCAGGAATTGTACCAGGAAACCTCGCAGTAGCGGTCGTCCTCACCGTCCTCGTCTTGAGCGGACTCATCGGCTTGTTCGTTGGAGGGGAAATGCTACGAAGAGAAGCAAAGGCCACAGTGAAAAAGGCTTCGCCACCTCGAAGTGTCGGATGCCGAAAATCCAAGTCGACGAAGAACGCGACCGGGTCATCACATCACGAAAAGTCTCCGTACAACGAGCGAAAGGTATCCCCGATCGCACGACCTCCGCCCGCTCTCCACAAGGAGCGTCAGCGAAGGCTCACTGATGTCTGGCCCATCCGCAGCTTGTCCCGAATTCTTTACGGTCATCGAGCGTGCCCAGAGACGGCGCATAGTTATAGTCGTCAAGATTCTGCGTTAGTGAACCCCCAGACGACCTGGTCTGAATTCACGCAAGCCTCGCTTTACGTGGCACCACCTCGCACTGTCTTGGCTCGGATACCGGAAGAACGTGAAGAGGACTGTCAAAGCCAAACGAGCGATGACATTTTGGGGGTTACACACCGGAGACCAATCGTGTTTGACTCGGCGGCGTCGACCCCTGAAACACAACGACCCGAGTTGTCGCATGATACGCATCCAGTCTCATCGGTGGCACCGGAACGACACGACACGCAGGATTGCCAGACCACGTACGTGGCAGAGACGAGCGATGATGACACGAAGTCGTTGGGAAGTTCTGCTCCAGGTATGACTTCAGATGGGGGCGAATCCAGTAGGTCATCGATCGTATCGCTGGAGAGCCTTGAAGGCGGGGAGAGTCTGAGAGAAGGGGTGTTTGAACTAAGGCGTGCACAAGCGAAGAGCATGCAGATGAACAAGGGCGTGTTGCTTTCGCTCAGCCTGAAGACGCCTCCAGACGACGGTGGTCCTCCACGACCGCTATCGACCACTAGCGCGGCGGAAGACAAGGACCATCATGAGCTGAGTCTAGCGATGCTTGGTGGAAGTTTTAGCGCGGTGAACCTGGACGAGTTTCCTTCGCCACCTTCGACCCTACTTCCAGTGATTCCGAGTCTTGTTTCCGGTTTCTAGAATACAATTGCATGTTTGCCCAATGCGGCGAGGTATGCAGCACTTCGCTAGATAGAGTTTGGTCATCGACAACCACAACCACAGTATAAAGGTTCTCATGCCTGTAAGAATCCTCAGTCAGCAGGTAGGGACCTTTTTCTCGTGTCCATGATGATGGTACCATATCTGGTCACGTTTTCAGGAGAATTACTCGGCTTGCGCTGTGACCAGCTAACCGTTATGCCAACAATACTTATCGTATGCGCTACTTTGGTTGTCCTCGCCATTGGTTTGGGCTGGGCTCTATCTCTTCATGTGCCCACACCATCCCGACCCAATCCACTCTGGAAACTAGCCGGACCACCCGTACAAACAATCTTTGGTGGCCACTTGTACTTCTTACTCACGTGGGTACTACTAGTCCTTGCATTCCGTTGTCCTTATCTCCCCGTCTATCCGCTGTTCATAGTCCATCCAGGTCCCCCAAGACACATGCTCGTTATGTGGAGAAATATGGCAGGAACATACGCATACGGGGATTTGGGCCTGTAGGTGCTTTCGACGCTCCAGTTGGAATATCAACTCATTGCGCTCCATTACAGTGGGACGATCGTCTTCTTCCCATTGATCCTGTCTCGTTGTCTCACGTGCTCAAGAACACCACTGTCTACGAGAAACCTTTGCAGTCGCGCCGATTGATCACTAATTTCATTGGCTGTGGCATGCTTGCTGCAGAAGGTCACGTTCACAAGCATCAACGGAGAGTTATCAGCCCCGCGTTCTCCATTCAAAATCTGAGAGAACTCGTCCCAGTTGTCTTTCACAAAGGAAGCGAACTTCGTGATACATGGTGCCAACTTTTGGACAAGTCGACCGGAGAACAAGGTGTTGAAATTGATGTTTGCCGTTGGATTAGTCGTGCAACATTCGACGTGATCGGCCTAGCGGGTGAGATCTTCTCTGATCGGCGTATAGGCAAATTGACAGGTCAATAGGGTTTGGTTATCATTTTAACGCAATTCAAAATGAGTCGGACGAACTTTTTTGCGCTTACAAGGAGATGTTTGAGGTTGCTCTTGCACAGCAGGATAATATTAGGGCGCTACTTGGGTTATATCTTCCCATTCTCAACGTCTTGTTCGTGAGTGGGAGCAACACCACTTCAGAGGTTTTCTTGACATTTCTTTGCATAGCCTGACAAACGGGTTCAGATTTTGAAACGTTGTCACGGTGTCATCCAACGGGTCGCTGGGAAGCTCATTCGGACGAAAAAGGCTAGAATTTTGGACGGTGAAAAAACTGATGCTGGATGCACTGACAAAGATTTACTTAGCCTTTTGCGTGGGTTGGCAAACTTTTCATTGAAAACTTCGATCTGACAAGTTCCCTAGTAAAGTCAAACCTGGAAACAGATCTACCTACCGACCAACGGATTTCAGATAAAGACATCCTTAATAATATCAACACATTCATGTTTGCAGGCTCTGATACTACTTCCCTTGCTGTCACATGGACTTTGCTTTTGTTGGCAAGACATCCCGAAGTTCAAACTCGCCTTCGCGCCGAACTCCTTGCTATTGTGCCATCAACACCATTATCACGTTTGTCATCCGAGGAAATTGAATCCTTGTACAGTGTGTTATCCAGTCATGCCTACCTGAATAATGTAGCGCGCGAGTCATTACGGCTCGTACCACCAGTACATTCCTCGCTGCGCGTTGCTACACAAGATGATGTGATACCAACGTCGTTTCCTGTCCATCTCCGCGACGGAAGCATATCAGATCAAAGGTCCATCCATATACGCAAGGGAGAGTTCGTCCATGTACCTATAGAGGCTTTCCACTTGGACAAAGAGATTTGGGGTGAGAATGCATGGGATTTTGAGTGAGTACGGCCAAAGATGTCAACAAAAATATGCTCATCAATGACTTTGGCCCAGTCCCGAGCGCTGGGATCACCTACCCGAAGCTGTCGAGGCGCTGCCGGGGCTTTACTCTAACCTGCTCACCTTCTCGGCCGGTCCCAGGGTATTCTTTCGTTGGACATCCGTGGACGCTCTTAGTGACTGCAAAACTTTTCTAGTCCTGCATCGGCATGCGTTTCTCGTTGATTGAGATGAAGACATTCCTGTACATTCTTCTGACCAATTTCATCTTCTCTGAGACGGACAAAAAGATTTTCAATGCCAACGTGTAAGTCCACTTTCATTTTTTTTCCCCTCGCAAATCAGCTGAACTCCAGGTTTTTCAGTGTCCTCACTCGTCCTTACGTCTCTGGCCAATTCAAGAAAGGTAGCCAGTGTCCACTACTGGTGAAAAGGGTTGCAAATTAAGCTAATACGTCTACTTTTTTCCTACTCGACTGACCACGTAACGCGGGCGATTATACTTTTCGTCTTGTCGTATATCGTTTTACACCATGCCTGATACCTGCGCCTCACAATCTCATCCATTTCCGTCGTCGAATAATGAAACGAGTGATTCAATGACTGAACTAGTTACAATACTTCAAGGACATTACGTAGTGGATACAGAAGGACGAGTGAGAGTACGGCGCGAAGCACGTAACTTGGACTAGTTTGCCGCTAGGGATACATTACGGAGATACAAGGCGAATTAGATGAAGTTACACGTATGGGCCAATAATGACAGACAATTTTAAAAGCGGGAAATCTGGATAGTAGTCGCTTGACTCATTTCTTGTACAGGCTTTGTGGATCCCGTCAGATTCTTCCCCAGCGCAACGACTCCTCGGCTGGCCCTCTTGGCGACCCTGACTAGACTCTTCATTTTCTCATTCTTCAACTGTCGAAAAGAGGTCTGCTGCTTCTGTAAAGTCTCTTCTGTGCAAGGAATGTCCATATCCATGAATGAACCGGGAGTGAGCTTCTCGCCCGAGGGAACCGCAGGGAAGAGTGATGGAACGGCATGCTGGTGGCCGGGTATCCGCCTTGGTACAGGGGGAGGTGGGTCTGCAGAATGATGGCCGAGCGCAAGGCGTGACGCATTGCGATGCGTGATTTCGTAGCTCGACTGCTCTTTTCTCAAGCGCTGCCGCGGCGGAGGGGGGAGGGAGGGGCGTCTATCCCTGTTTTGTGTAACACGATCCCCTTCGGATTGTGACTTGCGATGGTTATGTGGTGCATGCGCCTCTAACTTCAGCAAACTGCGTTCCAGTCTATCTAACGAGGAGCACCGGTTTGCGGGAGAATTCGGAGTTGGCTTTGGGGGAGGTTCACGGGGATGGAGGAACGTTTCGTCTAGATGGACTGCGTTCCGACGAGAGCCGAGCGGCGATTCGACTAGAAAAACTTGCCCCTGGCGTCGACGTGGTGAAATAGATGGACGGACACCATCAACATCTTTGTGGCGGGCGGGCGGGGTTACAGGTCTGACGGGGATGTCATCAATGTGAAAAGCTGGACTGAGAATGTTGGGGCCCGGGTATGGGCTGATATTTGGTAACATGGGAATATTGGCTTGGATGTTCGTATCTGGGGGACGTGGGATACCGGTATTCCTGTGTTTGCGAGGTGAAAGAGATTTGGTGGGGGTAAGAGTGAGGGGAAGAATGTCGGGTACTCGTTTTGATCCATCTGGGGCAAAAAGACAAGTGTCATCGGGTGAAGGGTAGCCGTCCTCGGGAGCCAGCCCGACGAGGAGGCTCACTTCGTGGATGAGAAGGCTGCAGCGCGAAGGATCTGCTTCCCAGAAATCATCATCTGCATAGTCGTGTGACACGACGGGGACACGGGACGGGGAGCTTTCGAAGTGGTCGTACATGTATTCCCACCGGCCCCTGTCCCGCAGAAAGAGCTCCACATCGCCGTCGGACAAAAGACATGGGTAGGGCGCGTCGAGGTGGAGGTCCATGATGGGGGGAGTTGGGGGGGAGCGGGGGCAACTGAAAAGGCGCATGAGTAGGGGGAGTGTGCGAGAAGGGTAACTCACCTCCAGAGGGACGCGGGGGAGGAGGGTAAGTCAAGGAGGGGGGAAGATGGACGCATTGGACAAGACGAGATGCCAGAGATTGAGATATTTATGTGTTGGCATTCATTCAACGGAGACTTACTCGTCGCCGCCGGTTGATTAAATTCTTGTCCGACCCACTCAGTCCGATCATGACAGAATTTGCAATGTCATTCACAACAACTATCACTACCACAACTAATATGTCTTCTTGGCCGTCAGTTGCAAGTGTGCGCTGTGCTCATCATATGGCACCCTCGTGACCGGTATCTCTCGCCAGAGGTCGGGCGTGAGGAATGCATATGTTTTCGTGATCTGCCAGGACCATCAGGAGTGCGATCATGAGCGACAAGTGGACGTACTGCGACAAATGTAGCCTTCAAAAAGTTACCCATCGTGGCCGTCGATCCCTTGGACTGCGTATAGCAATCCTCCACACCCGCCAATTGCAGCAGTCGCTTCGATGCTGGCGCGGCGACGATGCCAGTGCCTCGCGGAGCAGGGATCAACCTGCACATGACAGACCCAACCTTTCCGCTGACCTTGGATGGAACCGTGTGTGGTTCACCGAGGGCAGCACCCCAGTAACCTCTACGGACGGGGATCACGGACAGCTTGGCAAGAATGATGGCGCCACGTATCGCAGTGGCGACTTCCTTGGCGCACTTGACACCGAGCCCGACGTGGCCATCAAAATCGCCAATGGCGACGAATGCCTTGAAGCGGGTGCGTTGACCCGCACGGGTCTGCTTTTGGACAGGCATGATTTTCATGACCTCGTCCTTGAGCTTGGGTAGGAAAAAATCGACGATCTGGTATTCTTTGACGGGGAGAGAGAAGAGGTAGATCTCCTCCATAGACTTTATTTTGCCATCCTTGACTAGACGACCGAGTTTTGTGACGGGAACCCTGTGGCAGCTGGTTGAATGGTATCATTCACGCGGCGATCCCGACACGAACCATTCCTTTTCATCGTCCTTGCGACCCCCACGACGCGGGCCACGACGGCCTCGTCCACGCTCCCCGCGACCCCGTCCGAATCCACCGCGTCCTCGTGCAGCATCAGCCATGATTGTTTTCTGTGGGACAAGATCAATCAGTCACGACATCCGGTGCAATGGAGAGGGATCCAGCAGGTGAGCAGCTTGGAAGAGTCCATCTCTGCAAGGAATACGATGGTGTGCTGGCGGTGTAGATATCAGGACAGGCTGGAATGATACTTACTCGTCTTCAAGTTGTTGGCGTCGTTGATGGTCGATACCCGTCCGCCTGTAGGCCACTCATCTTGTGCCACAACCTGCCCTAAACTTGCACAACGACCCCAGACACCCTTCTCTCCACCGTGTGGCCCCTTCCGCCGCCAGCTTGATCCACGACGACATAAAAAAACGTCGGAAAACGTACATGCTTGACGTTGCATTCGGGACCTGCTATGAGTGAGAATGGCCGCCTTCGTGACGATATGTGGATGGAAGTATCCGGGGGCCGTAAAGGCGATCCGATGGCCGATAAGTAAGATGTGCTCGTCGCGACGCACCTTGGCAGGAACCACATTCTACGCTCCACTCACAAGCAAGCAAGCTCAAGGTAGCACCCGCCTTTGTTTTCCAACGCCATTCTCATCGCCCTACAGCACACGTCTACCACTCGAATTCGCAGTCACGTTGGAACATCATGTCGCAGTCTTCTCTTTCCAATCATACGCAGCAGCAATTTAGTCTTTGCCCCACGTTCGTACATTCTGACGTTCCACATATCCTGACTCATCTTTTTTCACTTCAGCAACGGCCGTCACGCCGTTGGGGATGGGGCTTTCACTTGCGACAACACTCCGAGCGTGCTTGCCGTGTGCCACATGCAGGGCACCGACGACATGTACTATTACTCTACTACGTTCTCTGGCGGACCTGGGGTATGTCCCACTTCCCTGCCTCGACCCGCTCCCTCACCTCTTTTCCTCCAGTGGCGTTTTTGACATTCCTAACGCGAAATGCCCTCCCGATAGAGGGTCGTCAGACTGTGTGACAGGCGGTCTGACGTCTATCATTTCCCAATCCCCCGATTCTTCTTTTTCTCTTTCTCCCGACAATACGTCAAGCTCTTTCAATCATCATTTCACCAACTCTCAAATCTCAGCCAGTGTACCTCCAAGATACATCCCCTCAAGATCAGACTCCCCCTACAGCCTCCTCACTCCGCCTTTGACCCCAGATGACAGCGACGCAAGTGGTGCTCATGGTATACTCACCAAGCATTCAAAGGATGCTCTGGATATTCTCTTGAACATCTTTCCTCGTGATGGATTGAGCATTTTACCTTTTGCTATAAGCGTCGTTGTCTCTGTTCCAAACATGGGTGTTACTTTCGACGGAGCCGTCCTCGACTTACCTGAAAAATCAAAGACACTCTACATCGATGGTAAAAATGCCCCCGCCGTCAGTCTCCGCGAAAGGTCTTTCATTAATCTTTCATTTTTCTCAGCGTGCGCCCAACTAACGTCAGATCCCTACAGTATTGTCGCTCTTTTAGAGCTCGCCGATGAACACTTCCAATGTTCCGCCCTTGTGATCGTCCTCGACAAGTCCTTCAATGGCCTCAACGATCTCCTGCATTCACTCATGTACGTCGGTGGAAGTGTTGTCACTAAACCACCCTTCCAGGTTAATCCAGCGTACATCCTCGTGGGATTGGAGATTTAAGTGGTGCTGTTGGTCATGGGATTGTGTAGTCAACATCCGTGTTGTTGGGTTGAATCTCGACTTAATTCCTAGTCTTACTTAAGCCTTACTGTACACTTGCAAATCCTATCAGCTTCGTCCAAGACTCATCAACACACATCAGACCAGCAATTCGTGTTGCCACTGCCAACCTTCATCATGGCTGGTTTGATGGACATCCTCCTTGCCCTCGTCAAGGTCTTGTGTGGTGGTGGCTCAACTACCCAAGAAGAGCCGGCTGTCGAGTACAAAAAGTCTGAAGTAGTTGCACTACTCCCTCATCACCAGCACACCACTTCCCGCCCTGAGCAGTCCCGAATCCCACCTGAACATTATCGCCAAGTGAGTGTTGTCCCGTATATGACACATGGGCGTCATACACGAGATAGCACGCTTGACGCACCCATACACAGGAGCAAGAAGCCAAGCCAATTCCGCCGCATCCAGAGCACAGACCTCGTCAGGTATGTCTCCTGTATATCATTTTTCTTTCCCAAAAACATGATTTATTTCTGTAGGACCAGAACCAAATCAATCAGCATGATGAGCATTATGTGTCTCTTCGCGCCAAAGCAAGCGAACATGGTGACTTGATGGCGCGATGCTTTCAAGAAAGTCACGAAGCTTACAACCGGGGTGATGGTGCCCGTGCCAAGGAACTCTCGAACCAAGGCAAGCAACACGAATCCACAATGGAGAGTCTTAATGCTGAGGCGAGCGCATGGATATTCAGACGTGAGTGTGATGTTCTACTACTCACCGGGCGATGACATCATGCTAAACGCGTGACTTGGATAGAAAATAACCTGGTATGGTGTTGCGGCCCGCCTTTTCCCCCGGGCTTTATTCAGATGACGCCCAATAGAATTCTAAGCCCGATGAAATTGACTTGCACGGCTTGTTTGTTAAAGAAGCTGTTTCATACGTCGACAAGGGCATTCAAGAAGCCCGACAAAGGGGGGATACCGAGATTCGGCTTATTGTTGGCGAGTCGTGCCCCAAGGAGACTGGGGGAAACCACTCAATGATTGTTTTAGGGAAAGGATTGCATTCTGATGGTCATGTCGCGAAGATCAAGCCTGCTGTTGAAGATCTCATGAAAAAGTAGGCACACGGCCTCATAATATGTGATGCTGCCGTTTCATTTGCCGTGTTTTAGGCACGGTATACCCACACAAGTTGACCCACACAATTCTGGAGTGCTCGTTGCGCGGCTGCATTAGGATTGAGTGTCCTTGACGCCCGTGAACCTCCGTTGACCTGGATACTGACGACGTATGCGAACACGAGGATACCCATTTGTCTCTCCCCGAGTGAGACATCATATCACGGCATTTCACGACTGTTTTAATTTGTTTTCAATCTTTGTCCTTTGTGCTAGTACTATTCACGACTACTCTGTATAGTATGATGGATGTATAGTATGATCAATTTGAAGTGTCTTGCATGCATAAAAGTCCATGGTATGAACCGCATGTGGTCAGACTCGGACTTGCACTGGTACGATTGCTCCGCTCCAGGCGCTGGTCTCAGTGGGCCACTTGATCCACTAAATGCCTTGTTCTAACCTTCTCAATCTACGGACCTGCCGAACACGGGACATTCTGCGTTACGTTGCCCACCGGTCTTGCAGGGGTGTGTCCACAAGTTCTAACCCATACCCGTATCCTACCCATCCGAATCCACAACCACACCAAATTTTCCATCTACCTAGATCTGCTTCGCAGAAGCAGATAAAGGAGCGATGTTGGTGAACTCTACATGCGCTATCAATGGTTCACTCAGGATACTTTTTTCCCCGGTCAGACTATGACCTCGTTCGCATCTACCACCCGGACTCTCCCATCGCTCGGAATTGCCCTATGGAAATAGCTCAAACTCGGTTTCAGTCCATTTCCAAGGCGTATGATCTGATGCGTGGCAAGAGTGCCATCACCGGGGAGGTCATGACGAATCGCGAACGGCCCACTGATCCAGCACGTTTTAGACCCAAAGCGACCAGACGCCCTCACTTTGACCAGACCGCGGGTGATGAGCGTTGGAAAGAGCGTATGTTGTTTGCGGCGACGGTGCTCGTAAGTTCTTTCATTTCTCGCCGACTCTTCGTGCCAACCCAATGGCCGTCAAGGCAATCGTCGGGTTCGTCGTGCAAACCACAGTTGCACGACACAAAGCCATTGCCCAAACCGTTCACGGCTCTCGGATGACTTCATCGGGACCAAACAATGCGTTGGTGGACGAAGCGCTGGCGGAACCAGCTGAATCTGAACCCGCACGTTCCGTGCAATCACGATCATGATCGCGATCAGTTTACAGTGGCCTGCTGCCTCGGCACTATTTCTTCAAAGTAGCAGAGTTTTGTATCCGGGGGATTTTATATGCGCAAACACCCGCTCGCTTCGTATGAATGCAATCCACCACAATCCTCCGGATTTGTTGATAGATCGAGTCCCAAGGTCCACGCGGTTGAAGATGGGTCTCCCACGAAGGACCGTGTTCACTATAACAGCTCACATGTAGAGGCGCTGAGGTGACATTTGAAACAGTCTCTGACTGATCGATCAATCTGCGGTCTCAGTGCTCTGATGATCGCTGGGAACGTTTGCGAGATGAATCGTTGTGTCCTAGTGTCAGGTATTTCGTTCTATGACATTACGAGCGAATAGCAAGATAGAAATTCCCTTCCCTTTCGGTGAAGTCGTCTCATTCCTGAGCGCAACCCATTAATAAGACAGCACACCTCCATGCGGTCCGACACGAACGCATCCTGTCGTGTCCTCTCCGCCGTCATAATGCCAGTCGAACTCGTCCGATTCGTCATCGGGTTTTCCGCCGAGCGATCGCATTTGTCTTTTTCCCGGGACGCGAGCATGTAGAACCAGTGGTCTATTATTCGTGCTTAGGCTCGACACCTTCGTCCTCATACTAGATAGAAAATTCGTGGGTGACCATAAAAGTGTGCCTCGATACACGGCTCGTTTACACCACCTAACATGCTTTCCCGGTGTAGGCTACGGGGTAATCTGCATTGCGGGCGGTCTCTCCGCTACCCCCTCCATACATTGTCTCCGTGGGTAGCCGTCAACTCGGATGCGGAAAGAAGAGGGTGGCAGCCTCAAGGGAGTAGGATCTTCTCTTCCTTTCATGTCGCGACGGCCTTGACATGGGTATTATGTATATCTCCAGCTGTTACCCCCATCCAAGCGTTTCACCACATGACATGGCTCACGGAGCTCCGTCAGCAGACACCTGACGTTGGTTAACAACCAACGGCCACCGACGCCGTCAATGGTATGCTTCGGCCGGTTTTAGAGAGGGTGTGACACAGGGTACTCCGAGCCATCCCCCCAGATTGCATACGGCGGAGATACTCATCCAGAGGAAATTCAGGGTAGAAGATCCAGGGGCGGGATTCAAGACGCTCCAACTGTGTGAGACCCTGGACGTGATCGTCTTGGCACCTCGCTCTTTTTTCCGTTCCAGCAGGAAGAAAGTGACACGTTCTGGAAACATGCAGAAGACAATATTGGGTTTCCTGGCCCTGGGACAAATTCTGCCAAGTTGCTGCATTTCAGCCACGGTGCCTGTGTAAGCTTCCCACCCATTCCAGAAGGAATTTCACATTTCTCCCTGTGGAGAACTAAGAAGTGTGTCTGTTGAGAAGTCCCCTGGTGTGTACATGCTCAGCGACAGACTCGCATTTGGAGGTGTTACTAACTGGAAGTTGTGAGGCGATGGCCTCTGGGTCGTCGAGAAGTATAAGTAACTTCATATGGAGACGAGGGAGATCGGACCGAATCGCGGTACGTTCAGGTCTGGGCTGTAACGTAAATAATTGGATGGAGACAGGTAAGACTACAGCAGTCGGTATGTAAAGTAACTTGAAGTTGTGATACTATGTCGATTGAGGGATAGTACAGCGTAACACATCCACAGCACTGGTGACAATCTATATGATAGAAAGAATGCAGGGGTATCTTATGGGTCAGTTGCATCTGGGAAAAGAAAGGGATTGGCCAAGTGAATCCTTGGTTTCTTCATCTCGCAATAAACAGTCAGGTTGAGTGGTTGCGTTGTCTGAACTCGGCCCATATGTATAGGCTGTGATATAGTTACAATCACTTGCCCAGCCGACACTAGCGTATGATGAGCGACAGACAAGAGCGCAAACAAGAACCATACCTTGGTTGGTTCCGGTGAGGTTTAAAATTATTCACGGCACGGCAGTGTGTCGGTACAGAAATGGCCCTTTCATCGAATAGGGAGGCTGGTCGTGAACGAATGGACGCTGACGATTTGCGGATGCTAAGTTCCGGACACACCGAGAGTCCATAACCCCACTGTGCCCAAACTGACGTTGGTTCGGATTGGTCCCCTTGATCCGGGGCCATGGAAGGAGGGAGAGGGAGAGTACTTGGAACGGGACATCTAGTTATGTGAGGGAACTCGAAGAAGTGAGGATTGCGTTCGGGTGGGCTAACCCGAGCATCGTGGCCGTACGTCGTAATGGACGGCGGAGCAGCAAGATATTCAGGGGGTGGATTTCGGTACTCCCTAGCCGTGAAGTCCGGCGGCGTGATGTTGGGAATGGCATCAAACTGTGAAGAATAATGATACAAAAGATGATCGTCTTTAGGAAGACTCGGCTCAAAACCACCGAGATTGTGAGGGAATGAGGAACTGAGATCATTCCTGTTTTTTGAGCGATCAGCGGAATTCAGGGATATGCAGGAATTGTCGCTGACAAGTACATTTCTGCGACCCGCCAGCGAGGTTTGACGGTTTCCAATGCCTCTACGAAAACCGAGATCTCCTCAAGCAACTCAGCCATGGCCAGAGCTAAAGGAGATTTGATATCTTCAAACGCGTCGCATCTCGTCTGCTTGCGCTCCTGCCATTTTAAATCCCAAAAATTCATCAATAAGATCGCAGCGCAGACGTGTGAACCGAATATGAGAGAAGGGATATTCGAGAAACCGCGGCCGATTTGGGTCTTTAGGATGCGGGCGATGCATTTGCCAGCGTTGACACAAATTCCAATACATGGGATGGGCATGTTGGAATGCGGGGTGATGTTAGTGACAGAATGGAGTGATGGGGGTAAAAAGGGTCGGTAAATGATTATCTGAATGAGATAGTAAGTGATATATAGAGTTGCTGATTGATTTGAAAACATCTGGTCGTCGATGTGGGGTGACCAATGTACTAGCCAAAAGTAAGGTCAACTCTGAGATTCGCAGCCTGGAAAAGGGGACCACGCGCACAGTGTTTTGGGACTGAATCGACCCATTCGGTCATTGCATGATTCAGTTGTACTAAAATATCCTGCCACCGCGGACGCGCGGCGCTGAACAGTAGTTTGGACCTGTCAAGGGCATACTTGCCACTGACGTTAGTTAATAATCCCTTACGGTATGGGAAAACACACGATCGTTCTCATGGCATATGCCACAATTTTCGTCAATTTAAGGTGCGAGTTAAATGCGGCTATCTTTGATGGTTTTCCAGAAGGTTGTTGGAACGCATTCGCTGGGTCATCTGTTTCCCAGTACTCGTCGTCGACCTCTAATGGAAGCTCTGCATCAAATCTTTACGAACAGAGTCAGTCAAAGAACATAAACAACGGTGGGATCTTACTCTTCCTCGCCAGAACAACACGGTCGTCCGAGGGTAGCACTCGCTATCCGGTCATGAAAGACAAGAACCCAAAATGCCCTCTTCCAGAGTTCCCCTTCGATGCTTGGTTTATCTCCGTATATTTTTTTCCGATGAGCTCCGACATCCTGCGCTTTGCGAAGACCGATACTAATGAAAAGCCATGTTACCGGATGAAAAGCTGTGCCTCGCAGAAACATGCCAAGCAGCTGCTTGGTGAGAGTTTAGCAACAGGCTCCAGATAGCCTAATGTTTACACTGACCGCCATAGTCTGAACTTCAAACAGACCAGCTGGATGAAAGAGACTAAGGGAGCCACGATGAATATCTGTGATTGTAAATATCTATTGATGCGGTAGCAAGAAACTACGCACCAACCGCAGCGTTAAAAAATTTCCAACCCGCGCGTTGCCACTTGAGTTCTGCGTTAGGTCTCTCTGACGGGGGAACATCATATTGACCATCGTCGAGCACACGGGAATCATCACTCCAACGACTTGCAACAGCGAACAGGGACAAACAGAGACAGCCGAACCACGCATCCTTGTGCTGCAAGCCTTGACTCCACTGCCGTTCAAACGTCGGGCGATGAAATAGTGGAACGAATGGGTTGACATGTTCAAAATATAGTTTGATCAGGCTGTCAGCAAGGTCTTGGGGAGGTAAATATTCGACAAAGGATCGAGACAAGATTTCAAGCCTGTCCTGAAAGCCTTCGAAGGCAAGTTCCCACTAAAGGAATAAAGTTCAGGCAGGTCAAAGAACGAGATTGGTCCCCAGACTCACTGGAGGAGTAGACCAAAATTCGGGACGACGCGATGCAGCAGCATTAATTGGGCTGGTACTGTCGCGAGTGGAGCGACTACTATCCTCCCCACGCGTTATGCGGTTGACATGCTCATCTCGCAGCTTCCTAGTTGGTTCGATGAGTTTGAAAAAGCTGCTCTTGCCGTGGAAACGGACTTGATTGTCGGCCAAAGGGTAGGGATCGTGAGTAGATTCCAGCCCTCTGATTGTCAAACGTTTCATTCCTCGCGAGATGCTAAGCTCTCCGACTTCCTCGCTATCCGAGGATGTACAACCAACCGATGATGAATCTGAGTCGCTCCGCGGCGTACCTGAGGAAAGCCGACCGCGGGAGGGAATATGCCGTGAGTGGTTGGAAGTGGAAAGAACATTGGAGTGAAATGAAGTTGAGGGAGAACCCTTTAGACCGGAAGAAGGTGCAGAGGGAGAGGATGATTTTTCGTGAGGTGATGCGCGGAGAGGGGGATCCGAGTCTGCCTTCCACGAGTCTCGAACAACTGGAGAACCCAATTCTTCGGAGAAATCAGTTTCGGGGCGGAGCTGTGTGAAAGTAGCGATCAGACAACGCTGTAGCTATCAGGGGAAGTGGGAGCGAAAATGGAAGGAAGAGCGTGTCAACACCGGACAGCGGATTCCCACCTGAGATGAAGGAGTTGCGGACGATGTGAAACCTGTTTTGCAGCATATAGCCACGCAACGCGCGCAAAAAGTACTCACGCGCTTTAAAAGTGCCTCCATCTTTTCCAACCTGTCCTCCAAGCTGGTGATATAGCTATGGAGGGCAGATCAGCGGGGCAACGTGGGTACGGAAGGGCTTGCTCACGCCTTTGGGGGACCTCTAGGCTTGGAAGCCTCGCTAGAGGAAGGGATGAATGAATAAGAGGAAGGGGGAGGGAGTATAGTACCGACACATAAGAGCATGTTTTGCGATTCTGTATGCAGTTTGTGCAGATGTTTCCAGGCATGCGTGGGCCATCACACTTTGTCTTTCTGCGACGACAAGCATCACAAGCACGCTCGATCTTGCGTTTCTTGTAGGTGGATTCGACGAAGAAAGACTCGGGGTGACGAGTGGAGGGGTGGGGAGTAGCATCCGCGATTTCTATGACATTGGACTGATAGATGGCGGGGGCAAAGTAGGACTGCATGAGGGCAAGAGGGTGTTTCCTGTGACCTAAATAAAACACGGATGAGAGACACGTGAGGATATTAAATTGAGTAAATGAGTAAAATAATCGACCTGGTTGGTATGAGCGGAGTCTCAAATCGTGCTTGGTGCCGTCATTGTGCCGTGAAGCAGCAAAGGCTAACTTGCCCTGTGTGACTGTGCCTGGCGCATCTGACAAAGGGAGTCCCCACGCTGATGCATCTCCCTCGCCATCGCATCTGGTCTCGGGGTCTTGTCCGCGCCCTCGACCGCCCCGGCCCGCCCCCGCTCCCCCGCGAACAGCAGCGCGAGTTCGAGGAACTCCAGCGCGCAGCAGAGGCAGGCCTTGGACTTCACCCCGACGCGCGACAACCCGTCAAGCCAGACTTTGAGGGCGACACCAACCCTCGGACAGGCGAGCAAGGCGGACCAAAGACAGAGCCTGTCGGAAGGTGGGCAGAGGGCGACTGGAGTTTCAAGGGTCGCGTCTCCGACTTTTAGGTGTGTGGATGACCCACTTTTTTTTTTTATTGCCAGCTTGCTGACTCGCATAAAGGCATTCATATATCCAAATGAGTACACGTATAGCTCAGACATCCAACATGTCAGCAAAGAGCCCCATTGCTTTACATTGTCAGTTCTCGACACAAGTAAACTAGAAACAAGTTTTTGTGGCTACATGGGCATCTAGTCTCATCGCCTAATTCCACGGGGGGCAGGCACGCCACGTCCACGACGAGCTGTGGAAATAGCATGTCAGTATGTTCTGGGCACACACCACGAGTGACACAATCACCGTTTGCTGTAAACGGGCGCATGAGCATACATTCAGTATTCAGTAGGTCCACGCACCTCGCATAATGGTAGCACGCCCACGCGCTGTACCAATGCCGCGTCCTCGCATGGCATTCGGACCGACCCGTTTAAACCTGACCCGTCTCCGTCACACAGCAACAAAAATCAGTGCATCTCGACGTACATGGGCGCATTTTGCAGCATATCTGGCACGATAAAGAATCGCACCATGCTTCCTCTAATGTAAACCTGATCTAGCTGGGAGACGCGCCCGTCGCGTCCAGTCACAGTGATGTCTTTCAACGATATGTTCAGGTTATCCTCGGCTGGAAGGGGATGATCGATCAGCCCTGTCATGCAACATGTACACCATGTACGACCTTCTGCGAGCTTTCCGCGGTAGAGTTGTCCCGTCTTGAGTTCCACGGTTACAATGTGTCCGAGAGATTCGTGTAATAGCTTGACCGGAACGCCAAGGCCAGCCGTCGTCATTCTTGTTGATGATGGTCGGTCTTCGAGTGGAGTGTTTGTCTGTGTTTATCCATGCTGTCATGCAGATCATTGCAGTCGCCCTCCCGAATAGGCTGCTCCGGGCCTCCTCCTTGTTCTCTTCCCCCCACCAGCGACCTCGATGGTGTCGCGCGACAACCGTTCGACTTCGCTGCAGTCTTTTAGAGACACAGCACCAGAGACCCCACCGAACGGTCCGCTCGGTGGCCCGTCTTCCGTGGATTGGCGAAGGCAACGCCTTCTTCACATCGGTAGTGGTGCAACACTCGGACCACTCCGTCAGCTCGGCGATGATATTCAGAATGCCAGTGAAGGCACCTTGTTGCGCGTGTCCTCCAACAATGGGAATTATGGTTCCATACGCCCGCCCCTTGGACTGCGTTCATACAGTACCATCAGCCGTCGCGACCTTCCGCCATTACCAGGCATCTCCACAGCACGCGCAGCTAGCTCAAGTCCTCCGACACCAACAACACGTTCCCCGACTACTGTGCGGGCCACGCTCACTCGCCGTCTCTCTCAGAGACGTATCTCTGCATACGATGCTCCCCTCGTTCGCTCCAGCTCTCTAGATCCTTCCGACGATATCAATGTTCGCATCAATGGCTTTCGCGTCTGGTATTCCTCGTTTTCATCTATCGACTGGCTACATGATTCCATCAAGGACTCCGTGCGCTTTTCTAGACTAAGGCGTGGAAAATCAGTTCGTTCCCATCTACGCCTTGCATTTGACAAGAGTCTCGGGTGGATCATCGTCACGATTGTTGGTTTTCTAGCCGCCGTGACTGCTTTTCTTGTCGTGCGATCAGAACAGTGGTTCTTTGATGCTAAATATGGATATTGCTCC
This sequence comes from Pulveroboletus aff. annulatus, assembly GCA_038094595.1. Classification (NCBI taxonomy): domain Eukaryota; kingdom Fungi; phylum Basidiomycota; class Agaricomycetes; order Boletales; family Boletaceae; genus Pulveroboletus; species Pulveroboletus aff. annulatus. The sequence continues at coordinate 167,307 of JBBPTX010000011.1, read as the reverse complement.
ACTGGGTGGTGGAAGGCTATACGGTTTTGCTGCCCCGGCTCTCACGATTTACGTTTTTCGGGTGAAGCCACGTGTTCTGATTGGGTGTACTGGTCTACTGTCTTACTGCCATGGATCCCGCGTGGTGACATGGAGAATAACTACGCGGAATATATCAGCTATACCTTAATTGCGGTCTGCACCTTTTCTACCAGCGTTGATAAATCTCTGATATCACTTGTTCCCCGTCAGATTTTATGGGCGACGTTGTCGTGCCTCCTGACCACATATCTGACTGCGTCGACCTCGTTTGCTACCCGCAAAGATTCCGGGGTTCTCTCCCCACAGTTCAACAATGTGGACAGCAAGCAGCCTATTTCCCCAGTGAAACGCGATACATTGTATTACGTATGTCCACGAGTTTGCTGGACAAGTCAGACAATCTCAATTTGAACAAGGCTGCAGGGAGCGGTATACCAGAAATAAAAACGATTCTTTCAGGTCTCGTTCCCTCGAACTTGCTTGCGCTTCAACTCTGTTCTTACGCTACACTCAGGCTTTGTGATTCATGGGTACCTTGGTGGCCGCACACTGTTCGCCAAATCAGTTGGTTTGGCATTGTCAGTTGGTTCCGGCCTTTCCCTCGGTCAGTTCTGCTTCGTTATTCTGCATCTAGCTTCTGCACTGACTTTTTTTTAGGGAAGGAAGGGCCTTTTGTGCACATTGCAAGCTGTATCGGCAATATCGTTAGTCGATTTCATCCCAAATACGAGAATAACGAAGGTCCGCGTCCTTTGCACAAATATGGATCACGTTGGCATATTTATTTTGAATAGGGAAACGGCGTGAAATTCTGAGTGCAGCCTGCGCTGCCGGAGTAGCAGTCGCCTTTGGGGCACCCATTGGAGGCACCTTATTCAGCTTGGAAGAAGTCTCATATTACTTTCCACCAAAGGTACGCCTTCATTCGGGTAGCTGGTCACTACAAGCTGATCTATTGCTACTCTTAGGTGATGTGGCGGAGGTGTGGTTGCCCACCTTTTTTGAATGCATCCCCACTTACTCTTTTCCAGCTTCTTCTGTGCGATGATTGCAGCCATGACCTTGAGGTTCTTTGATCCTTTCGGAACTGGCAAGCTTGTGCTTTTTCAGGTTACTTATGACAAGGTATATATTTTTTCATTCAATTCAAGGTACGCCTCTAAGCCAGCCGTAGGATTGGCATGCGTATGAACTCGTCGGCTTCGTACTCCTGGGTGTCTTTGGCGTACGTACTCATGGGTGCAGTTGAACTCTCACGAACTCCCCCCAAGGGCGTATACGGTGTATATTTTTCCAAACTGAACTACTATTGGAATCGCGATGTTCGCAGTAACAGGTGGTTCAAGCGACATCCTGTTCTAGAAGTTATCCTGGTAAGTCAGAAAATGAATACCCTTACGGGTCATTGATGTTGCCAGGTTACTCTTGTTACCGCCATATTTTGTTTTCTGAACCCGTATGCTCGCATGGGAGGAACGGACCTCGTCTACCTTCTCTTCTCTGAGTGTCACCCGGATAGTTCGGGCAACTACACGGGCCTGTGTGCTCTGAACCCGAGAGACTTACAACAAGTGTTACCGGTGGTCAAGGCGATCGTAGTGGCCATGCTTATGAAAAGCACACTGACAATCATTACCTTCGGTATCAGACTTCCTGCGGGTATCTTCATCCCGACGCTTGGTGTCGGCGCCTGTGCTGGACGTATCCTCGGTATTGCCGTTCGACATTTACAATGGCGTTATCCGAATAGCCCTGTCTTTTCTGTTTGCAATGGCGATATGGAGTGCGTTGTGCCTGGCCTGTATGCGATGGTTGGCGCTGCCGCGGCGTTATCTGGTGTCACGGTCTGCGTTTCAGCATGTTCGACTCTTCTTGGAGTAACTAACGATGATTGCATCCACAGCGTACGACAGTCTCACTTGCAGTTATCATGTTTGAGTTGACAGATACACTCACGTATGCTGTCCCGGTCATGCTGTCTGTTCTCGTGGCGAAGACTGTTGCCGATTCGTTGGAGCACAGGGGACTTTATGATCTTGTCATAGAGTAAGTTCCAGGGAGTGAGAGTAATACTCGATAACCTTATTTTTAGGTTGGCCCAGCTCCCATATTTGGATGCTAAGCACGAGTATCTTTGGTCCCACTTTTCGATCAATGATGTTGTATGCCCCTCCCTTCGTATGCAAGTGAGCTCTGACCCACAGGCATGCAGACGGATCGTGGCGCGGCCGTCATCCGAATAGATGCTCACAATACGGTCGAAAGCCTTCGAGATCAGTTGCAAGCACTCGTCAATTCCGGCCATGATGACAGCGGTTTTCCCATTCTACGACCCAGTGGAGACAATGGCGAATCACGCATGGTAGGGTATATTGGTGCAAGTGAACTTGAACATGCGCTCGGTTAGTCGTCACGCTCGAGTTCTATGTCCTTTTTGAGACTTTTTGACAGCGATCGTTGCGGAAGACGCCGACGAGACAGTTAGCTTTCAATCAAACGAAGTTGGAAGAGAGCGTGATCTCACGTCCTCATGGATTGAGAGTGGCATCGTGGAATCTCAAGACTTGTTTGACTTTAGTGTGTACATGGATGAGGTTCGTCGTATTTCATCGCAACTCTTCAAGGACAAACGAGACTCGTCCTCAGGCTCCACTTACAATCCAATCTCGTTCCCCATTGGAACTGCTCCATCGATTTTTTGTTAAGCTAGGGGCCCGGTACGTCGTCGTTACCGATGCCGACGGGAATTGTAAGTAAATTTATTCCGTGTGTCGTTGCGTTCTGATGTTCCACGGTACTACAGACGAGGGGGTCATTGATAAGAAAACATGGCTCGCATTCCTGAGTGGACTTGAAGAAAAATCTTAACGATTTGTGTACATACTTACGAAGTTACGAGTAATGGACATGAGTATACTATCTGCACGGTAGCCGCTTGTTTGGCCAGATTTGACTTTGTTATAAGCGGAAGCCATTGCTAAACAACCTTCCGTCCATTTATGGTACGCACCGCTAATTTTTGCCATGGCTTCCCAGAGTGTGTCTAGCAGCCATCCAGATCCATACCAACTTGAGCGGCTAGCCGAAGAACTTGCAGCCCGCGAGCTATCAAGTACGTCTCTCGGCCATCCTTTGGGCACCGAGCACCTCCCTCTACGGCCTGACCTTCCAATACACGTTCCCTTGTCCCACGACAACGAGTTCCTGGCTGCCGAGACATTTAATATCGAAGACTTTCTCCTCTCACGCTCGTACATATCACTTCCCGAACTCCGAGCGGAACTCCGGGAGTACTTGTCCTCCCTGAAGGAGGAGTTAGTCCTTTTGATCAATGACGACTACGAAGACTTTATCAGCCTCAGTACCGACCTGCGAGGGGAAGGGGCGAGGATGAACAGGCTTAGGGCACCTTTGAACAGTCTCAGAGAACAAATACATGTGCGTGAGCACCACAGGATACCAGTATCACAATCAACGTGCCCGCAGGTCTCTCGCCAAAGTTTTCAGAATATTCAAGACGCCATTCAGGCGAAGCTGGATGCAAGGTCAAAGTTGCGTGATGAAAAGGTTTGTACTCGTTTCTTTTATCCTGTCATCCAGCAGACTATTGACTGTTCTTTGCAGGCATTGCTTCATCATCTGCTGAAGATATCCGAATCTATCACACGTCTTGAGTCCCTTTTGCTGATTTCGAAACCAAATCCCGTAGAGATCCCTCCTTCTCACCTCTCTGGGCCTCCCGAGATCACCTCTGGAAAGTATGTACTTCAATTTGAATGCGTATCTCTCTTACCGCTCTCCTAGAACTCGGGGGAGTCGAGGCAAACATCTAAGCAGAGTGGCAATCGAGTATAATCAACTCCTTTACCTCGTCTCCAAAGCACGTGCAGAAAACTGTGCCTATGTCGAAGAGATCCAGTGGGTTCGTTGATCTTCAGTTTCCCTGAAATTGACCAAACAGTTATCCCCACAGAACATCAACCGCATCAGAGACACATTGACATCTGATCTAGACCACCTATTCCTGAGTATATTGACCGGTTTGACAGGGGGTGGTGAAGGAAAGACGCCAGAGCTCGAGAGGGCTAAATTAGTCGCTGAGTTGACCGAGTGTTTGCGTGTTTATGATACGCTGTGCCTTTGGAGGACCGCAGAAGATATAATCAAGAGGACTGTCGTCTTACCACACATCAAAAAGGTTGGTGGTCGTCCGTAGGGGGATGGACATACGCTGAGTCCGTACGTCTAGTCAATTCATCCAGATGCACTAGCCGCCCCGCACTCACCCATCCTGCCGCACACCCCATTACCGACCCGCGCACCTCCCGTTTCCCTGCTACCCCGAACGCCATACACTCCGCATACTCCCCTCACTTCCAAACAGAACTTATCTGATTTTAAGGATGCAGCTTCCTCAGTACCATATCTGGAGGAATCTGACAACCCGCTGGCAAAGTTATTCAATCAAATACTGCGATTTGTCGATCGAGATTTACGCCGCATTATGCAGATAGCAGAGCAAGTCTCGATCAGGAGCAGCCCGGCACGAACGGACCCGATATCTGTAGTTGCACTACCGAGTAGTATGGACGTACCGACAAATCCTGGTGGCGAAGGTTTTGATATCATGGCAAATGTCGTATGGCCCGAAGCTGGACAAGCGATCATGGATGAATTGGGGTTAGTGATATTTGCTGCAGGGAAGCCCGACGAATTTTTGAAGGTGGTTTGTCCCTCGCAGTAGTTCAACTTTACTCATACTGCCGCTTTAGCGTCATGCGGCGACACAGGCGTTTATTCATGCACTTGAATTTATGGCACCATCGGCGAAATCAGTTCAAGCCATGAGGTCGCATCCAGTTTTTGCTTCCTTCAGTAAACGGTGGCAACTGCCTATCTACTTCCAGCTTCGCTGGAAGGATATTGTTGGCAAATTGGAGGACAATTTAAGCGCTACAGTGATCAGCCCTAGTTCCACCAGTCCTAGTAAGCACTGTCTTGTCGGACCTGTTGGCAAATCTAGACACGTCGCAAAGGAAAATCTGTGTTCCTAATGTCCCAATCGGAGAGTGTATGGGGTGCCATAACTTCGTGCTGGAGCTCAGCAATCTTTATTCCGGATTTGGTGCATCGCTTTTGGAGATTGACCTTGCAGGTATGAACTCTGCAGCTTGTCATTTTCTATCCACTGAAACTTCTTAGCTTCTCAGTAGATACAAAGTTTGGCTCGAAACCGTGCTCTGCCAGATTGAGGTTTCAGTGCAAGCCACGTCTCCGATAGACAAGGTTTCCGTCTTTCCCCCATGTAGTATTCGACTTACAGATCGTGGACCTGCACCACAGGGTCGTTCATCTACTCCACAACCATCGTCCGACGCCGCGCCGGAAAACAATGCTGTAGATGATCTACTGAAGCAATATGCTGTCATCCTTGTCGATGTCAAGGCGATGACACTTCAAGTCTCAGTGCTCTGGAGGGAAGAGATCAACCCTGTCATCCCTGACCTTTCCGCATCTCAGGGTATGTACGTTGAACCAGAAGGTATGCATCTCGGAGTCACCACTTCAAAGGTCGACTAAACTGCGACTTGCAAAGATGCACTCAAAGATCAACTGAACACCCTAAATTCGATCGCGGAACAAGTGACAAAGCAGGTCGTCCAGCTTCTATCTCGACGTGCATGTGATTATCTTTTGCCCGTGCGCTCGATACCCTCCCAATTTCGGGCCATGTCGAGCAAACGCATGCCCACCGAGCCCAGTTACTTTGTACCTTTAATCCTCCGTCCTGTCAAAACGTTCTTTGGTGTCGGAAGTTCCAGTATCGCGGGTGACCGCTTGCGGCAAGGTTTGCTCAAGGAATCGGCCACAGAAGTGTTTGACAGCGTTTGCCAAAGGTAGTTGTTCCATGTCGATTTGAGCGAACGTCAAATTCTCATCCTTGGAAGGTACATCCAGTATTTGACCGCGATGCGCAAGACAGAAGAATCGCTGAGGCGCCTCAAAAAAGGAAAGAAGTCTACCCTGGGCATTTTCAGTAGCGCAAGCGCCAGCAAGGATGACGACCGTGACGAAGAGCGCATTCGGGCCCAGATGATCATAGATGTCGAAGCATTTGGTCGTGATGGGAAATCCTTGGGTATAGACGTAACATCAGTCGAGGGTTTCCTGCAACTCTCCCAAATGGTCCAGAGCGAACTTGTCAATGGTGAGTACCGGTTTCCGCTGGATAGCTATCCCAGACCCTAAATGTCCCGTCAAACAGAATCATAAGGATTGCAGCGTGTTTACACAAGGAAGAATGCAATGCCTACTATAGAATAGGAATGTTTAGTAGCGTCGTCAATGGTGACACGAGGCATGGTATACCGCCGTTCGGGTGGCAATCACACTGACATCAGTCGGATTGATACCACCCGGCCCATCGTGCTGCAAGAGCGTCTGATGGCAGTGCGAGCAAAGGCGCTGAATCGACCATCCCCTCATCTTCCCCTTTGTGTACTCCTCCACTGTATCAAAAACATCCCGATCAAGGAGCTTCCGAGAAATCGACAGTATGTCCCCATCGCTACGATAAGACTCCAACATCCCGGTTAAGATCGTCCTGAACTCCGTGTATGGCGTACCTGGAGCAGAATCCGCATAGAGCCTAGGATCAACCAGGCGCTTGAAAAGGCGCGGAAACGAGACAGCTCGAGTAGAGCTGATGGTCACCAAGGATGCAAACGTATTTTGCACTAGATCCCGCAAGCTCGAAAGGACCACGACCTTTAATCGGTGGCCACCGGAACCATCCATCACATGGAGATTAGACACGGCTTGCACGGAATGAAGCTGGCTACTGAGCAGCTGAAACCAGATGTCTTCAAGCGGGACTGTGGTCGTTGCTGACATGCGCGAATGCTCCAAGCATATGCATGTGCCTCTTTGTCCAATCTCTCTCAGAGCGTTGACAGGTTCGTCGACGGTCGCCCCGCTAGCGTCCAAGCCGACGATGGTTCGTGCGATTCTTTGTGTCAAGTCTCTCTCAAACGCTTCGGCCTTTTTCAGCGCATCTCGTGGCTGGCCCTGTTGATCAAGTGCCCATAGTACTGCCCCATATGCGTGATTCTCCTCACAGATTCGTTCTATCGCCGACCAATCAAGGGTGCTCCGCATACGATCTAGCGTTTCGATGACACCTGACGGCGTATACCGACACTGCAACTTGATGAAGAGCAGCCGAAGAGGTTCTCCGATACGCGAATGATCAAGAACGTATGAGGAAGAGGCGTCTTCCCTGTCCGACTCCTGGGAGTCCAATAGGTGGAGGAGATAGTCGTAGCGCCGACGATCATCCGCAGGATCCATGGAACTAAGTGCAATTTCGTGCAAGCTCGGTGCAAATTTGTCGACGAGAGCAGCAGTTGACTGTAGATCGAGTGGGAGGAGGTGACCAAGAGCGGCCGAAAACGCACTCCGAATATCCTCGGGTAAGACGCTGTGATTATCTGACTTTGAGAGGTCGAGAACTTCTTCGACGTAGGGGAGTAGCGATGCACTCTGCAGACTTGGATCTAGCAAGTAACTGGACAAAAGCTGCGTCCACTGTCGCTCATGGCGACGTCGATTTTGCAGAATGCGATAAAAGCCTGCATTCTCGAAAAGCCTCTCTATCTCGGTGCTATCATGAGGGGTATATGCAGATAAGAGATATTCAGCAGCGAGCTGGCGATCTTCCCGGGTTTCGGGATCGAGAGAAGTGGCGAGTGAGACGAGAAGGTCATGGAGGACGCGAGAATCAATATCATCGACACGAATGTACTGCGGATACTTCGGTATGTTTCGTGCAATGAAAATGTTGATGAAGATGGTGGCAGAAAGGGGTAGATCTTGATTCGAAGCGATATCCAACAAGATCTTGACGATAGATAGTCTGCTAATGCCGGAAGAATCCGTAAGAAACGAATCCTCAAAGGCGATGTCCAGGGAATGAAGGAACGACTCCGCATCAAAACGAAGAAGTAGTCGCGTGTAAGGGTACGTGGGTTCTGCACCGTTTCCCGTGAGGATCAGATGGCCACCACTGGCGGGCCAGACACAGGATGTCCCGTTGAATACAAAGTCATAGACGGCATTCTTCGCGCGTTCAGCTTCGTCAGAAGGCAAAGGTTCACCACTGGGATACGTCTGACCGCTGAGAACGTTGATTAAGTAAGGGAAGATCTTGTATGCATGGCGGGGTGACGAAGGTGTACCTTCCACACCTGTTCCGTTTGAAAACGACGTATATCCGGTAAGAAAGTGAAGCTGGCGAATAAGGCAGACTAGCTCCACTATTGGCGCGACATAGTCTTGCATCGCACGCGTGTACACATAGATCAGGGCGTCCCAGAGTTGGTGAGTTTGACATAGACGAATAGCTTGGTTGATGTCCAAGCACAAAGGGTCCATATGCCAAATCACTCGTTCGGCCAAGGCCGGCTGGCAAGAATCATCGTGCAACGCCACCAGTCGTTGGGTTATGCGTGGAGGCACGAAGTTGATGTTGCCCTCCAGTACGAATGTCTCAAGCTGTTCCAAGTAGATTCGAGTAATTCCAGCATCTTCGAAATGTTGAAATAGGTCTTCGAATAGGAAATCGTAGTCGTCGAGAGCAATGCAGGAGCGCGCGCAACTAGTAACCAGACCTTCAAAAAGGGACGTGCGGTCGACGCCTCTACCATCTGGGCTAGAATGGGTGCCATCTATCATCCTATCTTCAGAAAACGCATAACTGGCGGATGCTACCATTAGTTCGTGCAGCTTTTGTCCGAGGACTACTTTCTGCTCTTCGGTAGTATCTGGCAACCCATTACGATTCCCAGATGCTTCACCAGTGTAATACGATCGCGTGAGTTCGATCGCACTCAAAAAATCGCCTTGTTCCACCAGGGTCAAGATTTTGTCAGCCCAAGTGAGCATTGTTCCCACTTGCACTCCTTCGCGACACTGCCTAACGTTAGCATGACACTCTGCAACAATCCCAATGACTAACCAAAAGGAATATCTTTCCCTTGTAGGTCCGAACACTATGAGCGACATCGCTGAGAGATTCGGCGTATGACATCGCCCCATTGGTGCTAGAACCAAGAGGTGGTGATATCAAGTTTGATGCGTTAAAGGGCACGTGCTCGATAAGCTTGGAAGTACGAACGTCGTATACACTAAGCGTGGTTGCTGTAAACGCAAGTAGTTGCTGTGATGATGGTTAGCGTGAGTTGTTGGGTTCTCTAGACAACGGTTTACAAACGTTCGCATTCAGCCACTGCAGGGCAAGGACTACCTCGTCCACCGTCCAGGTCCCCGATTCTTCAAAGACAAGGGTTCCCATATCTATTTCACGAGTCTTGCCTGTTCGTGGATTGAGTACTGTTTGTTTCACCATTGCCTCCGAAATGCGTAGAAGGTGAATAGTTCTTCCCCATGAGTAAGCTAGGGTCGGATGCGTCCTGTCACCAATGTCTTTGGATTCTTGCAAGACATTAGTACTTGGAAACCACGCCAATGTGCCTTTCCTTCGTTCCAAAGAAGTCGACTCTAGGTCAGCCGTACGTGCCCGCTTTAACCACGTTTTTGGCGAGGGCTTCAAACCAACCATTACAAGCTTGGTGGTGGTGAGTAGCGCAACGATTTGGTATTTGTCGGTTGGATGTGTGATGGTCCCCAAGGGCAGCGTAGCCATCGCCAATAGATTAATGCGAGGTTTGCGCTTACGAAAAGACCGAAGGTTCGAAGAATTTAGGGGAGATGCCAAGGAAGCACCTTCGTGGCTAGTGGGATAATTTCCCAGAATGCGGATAGTATCTGACGCCTCTACGAACAACACCTTTCCCAGGCTATGATAGAAAGCCAACCCATTCTCATCGGCTGAGACGATAGCTGTATGACGGCCTGCGACGAAGCAGATATTGACGATGCGTGAACCTGTAAGATGCCCTTCCTGCCTTCCCGACACAACAGCTTGGGTAGATGGTGGAGTAACAACACGCGCTGGTACTTGCGGGTTCTTCAAGTCGAAAATTTGGATGTACCCGGAGACATGGCCCGAGGCAAGGTAGGTGTGATCGTGAGACAAGGCGATGGCGGACGCAGATCCTACTGTGCTGGCTTTCACGGCGTGAGTGCATGATTGACGCACGGAACAAGCAGATAGCAACCTGAAGTATCGTCCCCGCAGATGCTTAATAGCGCTTGCTTGAAATCGAAAACGAACACGCGGCCAGCATCTGTCCCTACACAGATGAGGCCATTGGCAGTTAGAACCGTTGGGCAGCCCACATTAGATGCCCCTAAGACAATGGCAGCCTTTGATGGACGTTTTTCATACAGTTGCTTGCCCACACTTGGAAGAACTGTCCATCTAAACACCTCTCTTTCGACCTTGAGATAACCTTTCCATGGCCCCTTGCTAACGCCGGGAGTAGAACTCCGAGATATATCAGAAACACGGGAAGAGGGTGAAGCGAAGCCAAACGCAGCGGAATGATCGGTAGGTGGATGATTGAATTCAAACCGCGGATTTCCGGAAGCGAGTGAACGAAGACGAGATACAGTTGGGAGTAAAAAAGGCTCGGGGGGGATGGCGGGCGATCGGAGGGGCGTAAGCAAAGGCTCAGAAGGAGGTGTAGTCTGGGCGGGAGAGGAAAGGAGAGGACTGGTAAGACGGAGAGAAATCTGAACGTTGTCCTACATGTCCTTTAGTCACATTCCATCGACAGTAACGATACGAGTACCGACCAAATTTTCACTAGGATCATCTTTGAGAAGGGAACGCTCGATTTCTTCCTCCTCGAATACGGAGTCATCCGGGCCGAGGACGTCGCGCAATTGTTCTCGGTAGTTGGTTCCGGTGACTTGGTCAGCGTCCACGCCATCATAGACGAACTCCTCATCGCCGCTTTCACCACCGTGGTCCTCTTCGTCGCCGTCAAAGAGTTCCTCCATGCGGGTGGAATAGTCGCCGCCGTGGTCGTCAACGTCCGCATGCCCGTCGTGGCTGGAGAGGCCTGGGGACGAGGGACGGGAAAGACTTGCCATGAGAGTGTAGACACAGCTGAGGAGGTTTGTTTGTTTTAGAGGCTGTTGCCAAACAATGCCACGTGTACAATGAGAGATATCATGCAGAAATCAAACAACACCCTACGCGTATACAAATCGTGTCATGATCCTGGCCGCCGTTCCCGCTCTCTACTTTTACCTCCAGGCCCAAATCGTTCTTGAAAACTAATCAGCTCCTCCATCAGCTCCTCCATCATCTTCATGGTCGACTGGTGAGCAGTCGGGTCCAACGAAACGGGTTTCATCGGCCCTAGTTCACCGGGATGAGGATGGCCAGTGCTGTTAGAACTGACAATCGTCATGGGTGATCCTCGTCGCTCACAGTGGGCCCCACCCGCGTCACGATCGCCGGTGACGCACGGCTGGGAAAGACTGTCGCCCGACCCGCCTTTCAGGGCTCTTTGCAGAGCTTCCCTCCGACGACCACGGTCGAGTGCGCCCGCCTGCTCCCTGCCGACCCACTCTACAAGCGCGCGAACACGCTTGTTCATGTCTCCGACGCTCATACGTTTGCTCGGCCATTTGACCTTGACCCCTCTTTCCATCGTTCGTTCCAGAGACTCTCGCCCGCCGGGGCCAATGGCCAGACTGCGGACCTCGAGTGGGCGCGGAATGTCCGTTGGGAGCATGTGCTCGAGGTGGGCCAGGTAATCAGGCAGGTTCCATGACGTAAAAAGAGGCTGTTGTGAGATGGCATAGGCATGGGAATTGCGATATGCACGCGAGTTTTCTGCGGTGCTGACCACCATCGCCCCCGTGCTGGAATGATGTCGCTTGGTCGAGGTATCCTGAGTGGCACTTGCCGGCGCGTGAGTGGACAGAGGCGGGCGTTTTGGCGCCGGACCTGCTCTGCCGCGACTCGTCTGGGTTGACCGCTTGCTCGGGCCGGTGCCTAGCGGACGTCACGTGGGTTGGGTTTATCGTCCACACACATACGACATACCTTCCTCACCCTCGGCGACGACGGCGCCATCGTGGTGTGCAGCGACCGCCTTGCGTGGGCCACCTCGCCGACTGCGCGATGCACCCGACTTGCCCCCTGCAGAACGTTTCGTGGGCGGTGGCACCTCTTCGGGCACAACGCTGGGAGCCGCGTCAGGACCATCCGAGGCACTCGATGCCGATCTGGTTCGTTTCTTGGGGAGGCTGCAGGGTAGTATGAGCCATGGTCATTGCAGGACTGGTGGCTGACCGCACCCGTCGTCTTCCCCGCGTTTACGCTTCTTCCGACTGTTCGCGTCCTCATCAGGTACTTCACTTGGACCACTTGTGCATTCATGCACGCCAGGCTTTTGCGGGTCTGTCGCAGCTGCTGCTTCTGCGGCGGTCGCCTTGATAACCTCGTTCAGGTCTTCGGCAAATGCGGCATCACGACTGTTCATCGTGTTACGTCTCTTGGCCGGTTTCGAAAGATGAGTTGGAGAGTGAGAACGAGAGAGTCGGGATGTCGTGTTGCGCGAGTGGGTCGACGATTCACGGCCTTTCTTGGACAGACGCCTAGAGACGAGTGGTCAGAGCGATAGCGATAAGGGCTTGGAAACGGGACAGACTTGAGAAGATCTTGGTGGCGTTCTGGTTTGCACTGTTCACAATAGTAGTCGGCAGCTGCTGCAAGTTGGGCCTCCGACTCGAAGCCCATACAAAGACCGTGCTGCCAAACATTGCATGTTTCACATTGCACCATAAATTCGCCACCCTCGGCGTCGTCTTCTGAATGAGGGTAAAATGGGGACGGGGCACTGGAGGAGGCAAGTTGGGACGGACCATTCATACCACATATGCAACGCGTGATGCCCTGCTCCTCCGCATCATCATCGAGAGGGTCGGATGTCGCAGCAGAGGCAGAGGATTGTTTGGAGGGAACGGCTTCGACTAGTTGATCCATCGAGGGGGGTTTCTCTTTCTCCTTGCCCTTGCGTTTTGACCTGCCATTGGCGTTGGCATGGTTGGAAGTGGTGCCATTGGACTGGGTATTCTTGCTGGGGATGGTGTCGTCGATATCCTCTTGCTTTGGACGCTTTGTGCGGCCATTTGGATTGTTGTTTGGTGGAGCGGAGCGGGTAGATGGGTCCTTGGTTCTTGGCAGGGACTCTGGGGCGGGAGAGTCTGGTGACTTGGAGGTGCTGGCGGAGGTGGAGTGTGCAGAACGTCGTCCTGAGCGACGGGTTTCGCGTGGGGAGAGGGGCGGTCCCATAGTCGCCGTCTGGGCCATGGTCAAGAACAAAGTCAAGTCTAATGAACTATTACCCCGTCCCGCTACATTTATTTAGGGCTGGCAACTCCTCCTTTGCATCCGCTCTCCTCCTCCTCGCCTCCTCCTCCTCCCCGCCGTCCACCACGGCCGCGCCCGGATCCCCCACACGTCCCCGCCGCCGCCCCACAACCACGGCCCTCGTCGCGATCAGGCGTGGCTCCGTGGCCGCCCAACGCCAATCACGATCTCGCATGCGCAATCGGCCTCTGTTCGACGGACATGGCCCCTCGTGTACACACCGGACACGCTGGCGGGGACGTTCTCCTCGCTGACGATCCCGTCGCGCCTGGCAATGCTCTCGCATGTAAGTGATCTCACTACGCGTGACTACTGGTGTGCGAGTACTCGGTCATTGAGTTGCTGAGCGCTCGTCGTCGTCGACGATGCCCACGGCGCTTGTCGTCCAGTCCGAGGTTGCATGTCCTCTCCGCCGCCGATGAAGTATGGGGTCCCTCCATATTCGGTAAGTCCCGAAAATCTCGATCAATCATTTATCCGTCTCAAATCATGCCCACCACCGCGGCTACCCTCGAGTGTTCCTCACATGCCCCAGATCCTCTTACCTACCCCTCTCTCTCTTCCCACCATCTTCTTCCCTCCAATGAGCCTGATTATCTCCGTCTTATCCTTTCTTCCAAAGTTTACGAAATACTCAAAGAAACTCCTTTGGTCTTTGCCCCCAATCTCAGTACAAAGTTGGGAAATCAGATATGGCTCAAACGCGAGGATCTACAAGAGGTCTTCAGTTTCAAAATTCGTGGCGCCTACAACTTCATGGCAAACATCTGCAAGGAAGACAGATGGAAGGGTGTCGTCACTTGCAGTGCCGGTCAGTGCGCGTATTACGCGACCATCCCCCGCAATCCTCGTAGTGACGCTCACCAATATACGATCTTTCAGGAAATCACGCTCAGGGCGTTGCACTCTCCGGAACAAGACTTGGTATACCGTGTACCATCGTCATGCCAAAGGGTACCCCCTCCATCAAGGTCGCCAATGTACAGCGCCTAGGTGCAAAGGCCGTTCTCTATGGAAGCGACTTTGACGAGGCCAAGGCAGAGTGTGCTCGTCTTGCAGCTGTACATGGCCTTACCTTTGTTCCCCCTTATGATGATCCTTTGGTCATCGCTGGCCAAGGCACCACTGCCATGGAAATCCTCAAACAACTCCCCGATTCTGATAACCTAGACGGTATTTTTTCCGCTATTGGTGGCGGTGGTTTGATCTCCGGGATCGCTGAATACGTCAAACGCGTCGGAAACCCTGCAACCAAAGTATATGGTGTAGAAACTGTCGACGGTGATGCCATGTATCAAAGTTTGAAAAAGGGCCACCGCGTGACGCTAGCCGAAGTGGGTCCATTTAGTGATGGCACAGCTGTCCGATTGGTTGGAGCAGAGCCGTTTCGCATTTGTCAACGACTCTTGGATGAAATTGTTCTCGTCGACAACGATGAGCTTTGTGCCGCAATCAAAGACATCTTCGAAGGTGGGATTCAAAGTCAGTTTGTATCACCTTTTCGATGACCACTTTTCGTCTTTTCAGAAACCAGGTCCATCACTGAGCCAGCAGGGGCACTCGCACTTGCTGGATTGAAACACCACATCATTGCTAACAATCTGGTTGGTGCTCAGAAGAAGTTCGTTGCGGTTGTCAGTGGCGCAAACATGAACTTTGATCGCCTGCGGTTCGTCGCAGAGCGTGCAGAACTCGGCGAAGGTCGCGAAGCTTTGTTGAGCGTCGAAGTTCCCGAGAAACCTGGCAGGTGCGTCCTTTGTCAAATTTTCACCACTCCTTCATGGTCTCGAGCAGTTTCTTTGCGCTCCATTCGATCATACACCCGCGATCCACCACAGAATTTGTCTATCGATATAACTCGCCGGACACTGCACACATATTTCTTTCGTTCAAACTTGAGTCTTTATCACGGACCAGCGAAGTGGCAGCAGTGCTAGACGCTCTCCATCAACAAGGATTCAAAGGATTTGATATCAGCGACGACGAGATGGCGAAGAGTCATGCAAGATATATGGTAGGCGGATGCAATGTTGTGCCTAACGAGCGGCTGTTTAGATTTGGTGAGTCCTATCATGATCGCTATGCTGCGGTGTTTTCTGATCTGTGCTGGCAGAGTTCCCTGAGCGGCCTGGAGCGCTGCGCAAGTTCTTGCAGGGCCTTCATCAGGGATGGAATATATCTTTATTCCACTATCGCAACCATGGCGCAGGTCAGTTATTCAACATGGCACCAACGTCACCCTGCTTAGTGTACATCATAGACATTGGGAAGGTGTTGACAGGGATTCAAGTGCCTTCTCAAGATTATGATCAATTCCAGCAATTTCTGGACAAGTTGGGATATCAGTACGTGGAGGAAACGAACAATGAAGTATACAAACGATACCTTAGAGGTTGAATGTGTTTGCTTGAGTGTAGACAAGGGCTTCAAGTTGTGATAGAATGGGAATGTAACAGAGCCACTTGGAACTTGCGACCATGATGGTCCCCACTGCTCGCATCACTACACGACGCCTTTGTTGCCATTCGCGTACGCTGTTCATCTCATCCGCGAACGCATCGTCCGACCCATGGCCACTTCCTCACACTCCGCAACATATCTCGAGTACTACCACGCCCATCGACCTGCCAGCTCCTGCGCCTCTCCCCCGCCCAAATGAGCCACTTGAGACGACGCGCGCACGCCTTCTCTACCAATCACGAAAGCGTGGGACGCTCGAGAGCGATCTTTTATTGAGCACCTTTGCGCGAGAGCACCTGCCCACCATGACTCGCGCAGAATTGTCCGAGTACGACAAGGTATACATTCCCCACTGCCTGTGTGCTACCGATGAACACCTTGCTTGCAGTTGCTCGACGAGCCTGACTGGGACATATATTACTGGTCGACAGGCAGTCGCACACCACCAAAACGATGGTCCAATTCCTCCATTCTGGAGAAACTCGAGGTGCATGCGAAAAATGAGGGAAAGGTCGTACGAAGGATGCCTCCTCTTGAGTAATAGCAACAGGAGTAATAAACATCTGAGATTCGAATAGACGAGATCCCGGTGGTACGAAAAGTGTTTCAGGTATCTCTGCCAACAGGTATGATCCCAGTCTAGAGGACATCCTGAAGGGACGCATCAAGCATGCTCTAAGTGGCTTGCAGACACAATTAATGTGAATTGAGATACAAGGCAGGGCTCAATGTCTGGCTACTTTGCCGTAGAAGTTGTCAAAGACGACATAGGCAGTGAACAGGCCTGCGGCGATGCCAAAGCCAGGAAACATGCTCGAAAACATGGCACGATTGGAGAAGACGGGATGCTTGCGCCATGCTTCTCTCTTAGCCCATGGATCACGAAAAAGCGGCAAATTGGACATGCTGTCGGATGTTGAGCACGACGACCAAGGACGCCATTCAGACGCAACACTGACCTTGCACCGGAAACGACGTGTGAATGTGGCGGTGCTGTGCTGTCCACTCCCGCACGTTACCGAGTCACGTGAATTATTTATTCAGGGCAGGTCTACCAGGACTTGTCATTTCATTTCAACGGTCACAGCTCGGCAGCAGGCACTTTCCTTGACTTGACTCCCCCCGCATTCATCCGCTTCTGTTTTCCTGTCCTGAACCCAGACACATTCTTTGCGATCTATTCTGTTCGCTCGTTTACTCTCGCATGTCTTCAGACGAAGATACACCGCTCACCGCGCTTGCTAGCGCCAGTGGGATGAACCACGTCGCAGTCAACGGTAACGGTTACACCAATGGCGATGCAAACGACTCTCCGATGAGTGAAGACGACATGCCGTTAGTACGTGTCCTCCACTGCTGCATTGTAGACTAGCCCCCTATAACTTTCTCCAGTCCCAGGCCAATGGCATTCAGACGCCCGGCAAATCACGACCGCGAAAACGTGCTGCACCCAAAAGCTTCGACAGTCAAGATGAAGATGATATCCCGCTTGCTTCCTCGCCGGCTAAGAAAACTACTGCCGTACGTCGTCAATCACATGCTGCCGCTCCCAATGGCAAGGCAGAGAGCGACAGCGACGCTGCTTTGGCCGACCTGAAGCGTAAGCGCGCCTCGAATGGCAAGGTCAAGGCGCCGCCAAAGAAGAAAATCAAGAAGGAGGATGTAGAGGCCATGGAATCCTCCGCTTCAGATGACGAGCCTTTGACCAAGAAGCGTCCATCCGCCAAAGCAAAGGTGAAGCCCGAAAGCGATGTAGAGATGAAGGACGTAAAGCCGAAACGGAAAAGAGCCTCGAACAAAAAGGCCAAGGAAGGCGATCCCTCATCCGAAACCCCTCAGTCAAAGAAGGGGAAGAAGAAAGAGGAGGAGGATGCCGAGGAAGTCTATCGGTGGTGGGAGGAACAAGCCAGCGGAGATGTTGAGGAGAAATGGCAAACTCTCGAGCATAACGGTGTTATATTTCCACCTCCTTACGAACCGCTTCCATCCCATGTGAAGATGGAGTATAAAGGTCCTACTCCGATCGTATCTTGTGTTTTTTCGAACAACGCTGACGATTCAACTCAGGCAAGGAGGTTGACCTCCCGCTAGAGTCCGAAGAGGTTGCCGGTTTTTATGCGGCGATGTTGGAGACAGATCATGCCCAGGACAAAACGTTCAACAAAAATTTCTTTGATGATTGGCTTAAGGTCTTGAAAGATCACCCCCCTGTAAGCTCTGTTTGATCACTGGCAGCACCCGGAGTAGTGACTCTCCGATAGCGGAACAAAATTAAAATAACCGAGTTTGACCAGTGCGATTTCCGGCCCATGTTTGAACATTTCGAAGCAGAGAAGGCTAAGAAGAAAGCATTGAGCGCTGCTGAGAAGAAGGAACTCAAGAAGCAGAAGGACGCGATGGAGGAGAAATACATGACGTGTCTCCTTGATGGCCGCAAGGAGAAAGTTGGAAACTTCCGTGTAGAACCTCCAGGGCTGTTTCGCGGTCGTGGTGATCACCCTAAGAAAGGCGCGTTAAAAGTAAGATGCTTCGTTGACTTTTGACGAACCAAGGAGGATGCCACTGACGCGTGGGATAGTTCCGTGTTCGCCCTGAAGATATCACCCTTAACATTGGCGAGGAAATTCCCATTCCGGTCCCCAACATGCCCGGAAACTGGAAAGGCGTGGTACACGATAAAACAGTAACCTGGCTTGCTAACTGGGTGGAAAATGTCAATGGCAACTACAAGTATGTGTTTTTAGCCGCGGGCAGCTCGCTCAAGGGCCAGAGTGACATGTCAAAGTTTGAGAAGGCTCGTGAATTGAAGGTACAGAACTATCATTATCCACCAAGTGATGTACTTACCTGTTGGCAGAATCATGTCGCTAGAATCCGCACGGATTATCAAACCGACTTGAAGAGTAAGGTCATGGCAGACAGACAACGAGCGACGGCCATGTATTTCATCGATCGGCTGGCCCTTCGTGCCGGTAACGAGAAAGGGGAAGATGAGGCAGATACGGTCGGTTGTTGTTCGCTGCGCTGCGAACACGTCACGCTGGAGGCTCCGAATTTCATTGTTTTTGATTTCCTCGGTAAAGACTCGATCCGATACTACAATCGCGTTGCCGTTGAGCCACAGGTGTTCAAAAACATTCGGCTGTTCAAGGATAATAAGGAAGAAAGTGACAACTTGTTTGATCGTGTCAATGTAATTTCGCAGCTGAACTTGCTGTCATAAATTTCACTCTGACGACGTTCGTAGACGAGTCTCCTGAACAAGCACCTTGCATCGTATATGAAGGGCCTGACCGCCAAGGTGTTTCGTACCTATAACGCGTCCATAACTTTCCAGGAGCAATTGGACGAGGGTACACCGAAGAACGCTACGGTTCAAGAGAAGTTGAACGCGTACAACCAAGCCAATCGCATGGTTGCCATTCTCTGTAACCACCAAAGGAGCGCACCGAAAACTCACGAACAATCCATGGGCAAGATGCGAGACCGGGTACGTGGTTTGTGACTGGGATTGTCATGTGATGTACTCAGACGCCGTCTAGCTTCGTTCCCTCAAGTACGATCGAATGAAACTGCGTCACGTCCTCTTCAACCTCGATTCCAAATACCAGAAAAACAAACTTTATGCTGATGACGAGTCAGACATAGACGACGAGTGGATCGAGCAGCATGAGGAATCATTAAAGACGAAAGAAATCGAGAAAGCTGAGAAGAAATTCGCCAAAGACAACGAGAAATTCGTCGAAGAGGATAGCCAGCCTCTGGACGATTCAGTTTTGAAGGACCGAATTACCGTCATTCAGGCCGATTATAAGAGGCTTGCCAAAGAACGTGGAACAGGCAAGGCGGTTCTAAAGAGAGAGCGTCCTGTTGAGAAGATCGAGGAGGCTGTTCAGAAACTGGACGAGAGGATCAAGACTTTCAAGTTGCAAATGGATGATCGCGAAGCCGGGAAAGAAGTTGCATTGGGCACGAGGTTGGTTCACTCCGTATTCTACACTTGCGCACGGTCTCCTAATCCTTCGCTCGCAAATTTCAGTAAGATTAATTACCTAGACCCTCGGTGATTGTTGCCACATTGTCTGTCGTCGGCCACTAATGTCCTTGTAGGATTACTGCTGCTTGGTGCAAAAAGCATGATGTTCCCATTGAGAAGATATTCTCCAAGACGCTGCTTAACAAATGTAAGCGGCAACTTGTCGGTGTCAAGATACGATGGCTAATATTGTTCAAGTCCCATGGGCAATGGAAGCAGGGGACGAGTGGAAATTCTGACCCCGACGGCCGATTCTATATCATTATCTGTGCATTCTGCTGACCACGAGAAGGGACTCGAGCGATACCGCAGAGAACTGTTGCACTGTTAATACCAGTCTATAATCCCCTAACTACATAGAATGCATTAAGTTTATAAATTTTTGGTACTCGCGTGTTTGGTCGAGTTTTCAAAATTTCATAATTCGCTTGTAGACGCTTTCACGCTCTTACCACGACCAACACACACCTTTCCTTGCGTTATGAGCAGACCACTGGCGACGACGTCCACTAGTCAGTTTGTAACTAGGTCCGCCTTTGCGGCACTTGCTGTTGAGGACCTGGAGTCTGAAGAGGAGATCGTTCAAGAAGAACACGTCCAGCCCTCGTCTGACTCGTACGTTCATCTTCTATTCCCAAATATTTACGTGTTCATCGTGTGCAAATAGCGCGGAACCACCCAAACCGTCGAGATCCCAACTCAAGAAGATACAAAAACAGGCGCGCACAGATAAACGGAAGCAAGCAAAAGCTGCTGCCAAGGCTACTGCATCAGAGAACTCTTCGAGGGCCACCCCTGAGTTGGAGCAGTCCATCGCACACTCTGCGGTTGCCACAGATGAAGAGGTCCTCTCATCCGAAGGGGAACACATACCACTTAGATCCAGCGTCGAGACCGACCTAGAAGATGTTTCCCCCGTTACAGAGTATCCACGACCTCATCCTGAATCCAGCGGTAACGTGTCAACGGCTAATAAGTCAGACAGTACGTCGACGTTATCCCCTAGGCCTGCTATCTCGTTGATAGCCCACCTACAGCTTCAGGTCTTGCCTTGGCCGACATTCATCCACAACCTGTCGCGGAATCACCAAAAACATCTCTTTCGCAGCCACAGACTGATGTCGAACTTGCTGTAAAGACTCAACAAGACATCCAGGAAGCTGAACGTACAAAGAAACGCCAAAATCTGGTCACAAGGACACTATGGACATTTATTATGATCGGAGGGTTTATGGGTAAGAGTGTGACTATCGTTTATTGACAAGCGTAGATTTTCATATCAATCTAGGCCTTCTACTCATGGGACACGCGTACATGATCATCCTTGTCATGTTGTGTCAAACGTTGGTTTACCGAGAGGTCACCGCCCTCTTTTCGTTGAAGGATATGTCTTCCGAAACAACAGATTTCGCAATCCAAGGACGCAAGGATCAGTGGAGCAAAACACTTAACTGGTACTTTTTCGCCGTGACCAACTACTTTTTATACGGGGAAAGCATTATATATTACTTCAAAGTGAGTACTTACTCTACTTCATCACGACCGCGTGTTGAGACTGGCTTAAGCACGTGGTATTTACCGACGGCCAGCTGTTGCCATTCGCTACGAATCACCGTATGATTAGTTTCACACTCTACACCATTGGGTTTATGGGCTTCGTATTGTCACTCAAACGGGGCTACCTCAAACAGCAATTTGGTCTATTTTGTTGGGTGCATATGAGTCTGCTTTTGATCGTGGTGTCGAGGTAAGGCGTTGTTTCCGAACAAGAACCCGGTCTGATGCACTCTGCAGCCACTTCATCATCAACAATATCCTTGAGGGACTCATCTGGTTCTTTGTCCCTGCCTCGTTGGTTATATGCAACGATGTGTTTGCTTACATCTGGGGCATAACCCTTGGACGTACCCCGTTGATCAAGCTTTCTCCCAAGAAAACCGTCGAGGGATTCGTTGGTGCATTCTGGAGCACTCTGATCTTCAGTGTAATCTGGGGATCTTATTTCATGCGGTTCAACTACATGATTTGTCCTGTTCATGACCTGGGTGTCAGCGTGTGGAGCAACGTTCAATGTGTTCCCAATCCCGTTTTTATCGCTAAAGAATGGGAAATCTGGGCGCCGTTGAGAGTATTTTTGTCGCAGCTCGTGCGTACTGCATCTAATATGAAATCTTGGCTCTGGGTTAAACGTGTCATTTGCAGCTTGGCCGGCCGGTGACAGTCATTCCCTACGTCCCATATCAACTCCATCTACTTGTCTTTGCCACCTTTGCCTCGTTAGTTGCGCCATTCGGAGGTTTCTTCGCTTCGGGTTTCAAACGCGCGTTTGACATCAAAGACTTTGGGCACAGCATCCCTGGGCACGGAGGCATGACGGACCGGATGGATTGCCAGTATGTTGATGCCTTGGCTGAGCGCTGCGAATCTTATAGATTGACTAGGTTCCTGATGGGAGTATACACCTACGTTTACTACAGCAGCTTGATTCGGGAACATCACGTCACTGTAGGGTCCATACTACAGATGATTGTCAGTGGGCTGACCGTCGAAGAACAACTGGAGTTGATGAGGGACTTGAAGAAGTACATGCAAGGAAGGGGAATTATGATCGCATGACCAAAACACTCGTTAATCGGTTGACAAGGAATTCATTACTATTATTACCCTTGCAGTAATTTTTGATTCTTGACCTGGGATGTTGACTACCACGTTTCTCGCAGGGTCTCACGAACTATCAAAAGATTGCGAACCCTGTTTGAGGTTTTCTTCGTAAGCATATTCATGGGCAGTATACACGCATGCTCATGGGAGAAAGTAGTATGAAAACAGGAAATTGGTAAGCTATGACCGAGGCTTTTCCTGATACCATCACGACCACGAGTGAGCAGTGAACAAGCAAACCGAGTCGAGATGACACACCTTCTTCTCCTTCCAAAGTGCCAGGAGGCCAACACCAGACACCTTTACAACTTTAAAGCGCACACCAGGAATGTCACCTTTGGCTTTACCACTACGACCGAAACCAGAGATAAGAACTTCGTCATTCTCATCAACAAAGTTCAGACAACCGTCATTCTAGCACACCAGAAGTGATCAGCGACATGATGGCATATACAACAAAAACGTACAGGCACAAAGGCGGTAACCTTTTTGCCGTTTTTGATTAGTTGTACACGGACACACTTGCGGATGGCAGAGTTGGGTTGCTTGGCTTCGACGCCAACTTTCTCAAGAACAATACCCTTTGCATGTGATGATCCTCCGGTGGGGGAGGTTTTGAAAACGTTGCCCAATGCACGTTTCTTATATGACTTATCAGCCTGTATAGATAGAATGTGAGATCTAATGTGCCAGTTGATGGCGAGATATGTACCCAGCGGTTTACGCGACGGTCATTGCGGAGCTTGCGAGCGGCTTGGAGTCCACGGGGTTTATTGGCTAGAGGAGAGGTCAGTCACCGGAGGTTTAGACCGTAGCTGGTCAACGTACAGCCCATTCTTGAGGTGAGGTCGATGAGTAGGACCTTGCCACAACAATTGCACAGACTAGCCGGTTATTTCCGAGAACTGTTATAGTTTATCAGCCACAATTATCACGTAATACATTTCTGGTGCGGCGTGCGAGGAATGAGCATAGTTCTTTCTTTTGGACAAGCGGTATAATTGTGTAGCAACCGCGATCTAGTCTACTAGTTCTACACAATACGCTAAGGCAGCGGCAGACGCCACTGGTCCAAGGAAAATGCTCTTACGCACGGCTTACTGGTGTGTAGGGTGTGTGGGGGCTCCGTGAATTGTCAGACTGGTTCGGTAACAACAGAGGGCCTCCTACTAAAACCTCGGGGTTCGCGACCGAGCTGGGGCTGGTTGGCCGGGAGGGGCGCCAAGGTGTGGTAGATCTGTTAGATCAGGTCGGGGCGGCGTGGGATTCCAGGAATTGCCGATTCATAGGGAGTCGTGCATTGTCCTGTAGAGAGGACTGGGCGGGTCGTTGGATGTCAGGATGGTGGATATTGTTGAGTTGGTTTCGAGAGTGGGGCATGAGGTCGTGAATTGCGGTTTGCGAGAGGCCAAGGTTAGACGTCACAGGGAGGAATCTCGTCAGGGGTGAGTTTGGTGGCGGCAGTGCGTCGGCTTCTTTTGTCTATTTAAAGCAGGTTGGGACGGCAGACACCGATCGGTAGGTCGCATCTCACCCGCAGCACAATCCAAAGATCCTGCACTCCCACGGATGACAGAATCGGTGGCGGGCAAGTATCTTATCTTAGTCATAGATAAAAAGCCGATTGTCCCGTGGTCAGGCTCGATTCTCCCCAAGTCGCTCATAGTTGTTTTTGACATGTCCATCCAGCACTACCACCACGGTCGATTCCGTGTCGCAGGGGGCGTCATTCCCGATGCTGTGACTGCTTATTGCACGTACGGAGATCCCAAGAACCCCTGCATAGTGTTCCCCACTTGCTACGGTGGAAGGCTTGACAGTGCGTAGATTCACTCTCTCTGTGTGGACGGTGTAGGATCTTCAATGAGGCAATGGTCTCCTAGGTCAGGAGTATCTTGTTGGAGAGGGAAAGGTAATGTGATAGAAATTAGGATCTGCACTTCTTTCCATGCTTATCCGGGCCGCAGGTTTTGGACCCGCGGAAGTATTATGTCGTTACTTTCGCACTCTTTTCGAACGGTGAAGTAAGCCAGGGCTTTCTGCCACTTTTCTTCACTGATGGCTACATTGTGGACCACTAGTCTTCTTCCCCTTCCAATACCGTACGTTCCAAAGCACCGATATTCCATATCTGTGCCAACTTCTATATCCAGCCGGCTCCGTACAATGGACCATACTTTCCAACTGTGTCTTACGAAGACAACATGTAAGCAGAACATCTATCAGACCACGGAGCAAATTGACTATGCGCAGTCGTGCCCAGTATACCGTGTTAACGCAGAAGCTTGGGATCCAAAGTGTTTATTGTGTTGTTGGGTTCTCAATGGGTGGACAGCAGGTTCGTGCACACGACAGTCGACTTGGAACACCCACTTAGGTATAATCTTGATAGGCATATTATTGGCCAGTTCTGTACCCCAACCTTGTGGAAAGGTAGTGCTCATGTCCTTATATCAAACGTTGTTCTGACTCACTCAATGAGATTTGTTGTCATCTGCGGATCTGCGCGGACGAGCCCTCACAATAAAACGTGTGTTGCAACCTTCTGCTGTGTTGTCACATTATAGTCACATTTCCAGTTTCCTCGAGGGTCCTAAGGCAGCTTTAACAGCTTCAAAAGACTTTGACAACGGGCACTACAAGACCACGCCCCAACACGGGATTCGTGCCTTTGGTCGGGCATACAGCGCATGGGCCTACAGTCAAGAGGTCGGCATCTATTCTAATTTTGTGGTTTCCCACATATCCTAATTGCCTCCAAGTGGTTCCGCAAGAAGCTCTACTTGTACGATGGTAGGTGGGTAGTTCTTGTTTAAGATTATTACCCTTAATCTACTTATCTGTTTGTACAGATACTCTGACCTTCACACCTTCCTGCGTGAGGAGTGGGAGGCGGGGTTTTTGAATGGCTGGGACGCGAATGATCTCCTTACTTTACTGCACACGTGGCAAGATGGTGACATTTCCATAATACGTGACAACGGAGATCTTGAAAAGTGTCTCAGTGCGATCAAGGCAAGGGGATTAATTATGCCGTGCAAGACCGACCTCTATTTCACTGTGAGTGTCTACTAGGATAAACAAGGACTTCTCCGCTAAGTTGTTGCATTCTTCCAATAGCCAGAAGATAGTGAGAACGAGATACAGTACCTGAACAATGCGAAGCTCGTAGTCATTCCCTCTATCTGGGGTCATATGGGTGAATTTTCCTTTCCTATTTTTTTCCCTCTTTGATTGATGAAAGTATTGCGATTACAGCTGGAGGTGGTGCGAACGCCGTGGACGATGGGTTCCTCCAATCAGAAATCAGCATGTTCCTGGAACTTTAAAGTTATTAATCCGCATGTAGAAGCATCATCCATCATGTCGAAAATCAGCGAAAGGAGATTTCCTCCATCGGCCTCCCGCTGGACCTCATGATAAAATATAGCATCCCTGGGTGTCTCATCATTCCCACCGAAGGACTGAGCGTTACGATACCCGAAATTGTGCGCAGCCAAATGTTGTGAACACATGTTGTGAACAAATAGCAATTTTCTATCTCAGACTCAGTGGTTCCCATCGTATGCAATAGATTTCGGAACCAGCCACCGGTCCGTCGACAAATTGAGCGGAGGAAGTGGGTTCGAACTTGGAAATCAGAATTCTACTCCGACCATCCCATCTAAATATGGCGTGAAGCCTCAGGCTATTTTGGTCTCTTGCAACGAACCTCGGCATAAGCAGACAGAGAAACATATTGACATACTGCAGGTCAGGACTACTTGATTGGCGAAGGAAAGGTGATCAGGCCTTTTCTGCAAGTACCAGATAGTAGTGCGGTGTTCACCAACTACGTCACTTTAGTCCTCGATACCAAGAGGTACTACGTTGTCACCTTTGCCCTGTTCTGCAATGGAGAGGTGTGTGGGATGATCGACACTAAATGTTTTCCACTTATTGTTCGAATGTGTCTCCAGTCATCATCTCCATCCAACACTGTACGTGGGGCCATCATTCCAATACTCCGCCTGAGGATTACGACACATTTCCTTTGCAGCCTGTACCATATAACGGACCATATTTTCCATTTGTTTCTTACGAAGATAACATGTGAGCGCTTCTCCTGTTCGTACTGCTTAATTCCCTCATTTCACCTCGTAGTCGTGGCTAGCATGCAGTTCTCATTAAACAATTAGGAGTGTCGAAAATATTTTGTGTTATAGGTTATTCCATGGGTGGACAACAGGCGTACCACTGGCCTGTGGTGTTCCCCGACTTCGTCGAAAGATTTGTGGCAGTCTGCACTTCTGCACGAACAAGCTTCCATAATCAATGGTTTCTTCTTCTATTTATTACCGGTCAATGTTATTGATCATCCCAAAGTTTTCTCGAAGGCCCAAAAGCTGCAATGCTGGCATCCAAGGATTTTGCCGACGGACACTATACATCTATGCCGCACCATGGTATTCGTGCATTTGGAAGGGCTTACTGTGCGTGGGCGTATGGACAAACGGTTAGCCAGGCAAAATTGGCGACAAACGTTCTTACAGCCAGTAGTGGTTCAGAGAGCATCGATACCTAATGGGTGGAGAGTAAGCGCTGTCGTCTTTCTTTTCCACGGGCATTCCGAACGTGCGCTAGGTATCCTGACCTGAACACTTTCATCCGAGAGAGGTGAGAAGGAAGAAATTTACAATGCTGGGATGCCAATGACATAATTGCCCTACTCGCAACATGGCAGAGAGGTGACATTTCCATCGTTCGCGATGGCGGCAACTACGAGAAAACTCTGAAGAGCATTAAAGCTAAGGGGGTAATCATACCTTCGAAGACTGACCTTTACTTCCCGGTTCGTTGTATGCTATCAAAGGTAGTCACCTTCATGACGGAATCCTTTCAGCCGGAAGACAGCCAAATGGAAGTTTCCTACCTCAGGAATGCCACATTACATGTCATACCCACAATTTAGAGCCACGTTGCTGGAGGGGGAGCGAATCCGGACGACGTCGAGTTCATTTCAGACAAGATTCGTGCATTCTTGAATCTGTGAGAAAGTTATGCTGTATTTCGTTCCAATTGACACAGTACTAGGCATCAAATTTGTCGCTCAATAGAAAGCTTCGTTCTTCATTCTGATCATAGTATGACTTGGATGTTAGTGGTAGTAGTACTAGTTTCGAGATCTAATTGCCAGTCACGTGTTCAGCTCCACGTTACAGTCGGGTTTCCAGCTGCACGGTTAGTACACAGTCTCGTCATCAAAATTTATCAAGTTTGCGCCATCTCGTGTTCTTTTTGGGATGAAGGGACGTCGCTATTTCCTGCTGGGAAGTGTCTTATTTCTTCCCGTAGCGAGCGTTAGCGCATTCTATCTGCCTGGTGCCGCACCCCACAATTTCGAGCAAGGGGAACGAGTGGACGTCTTTGTCAATGCCCTCACTCCAATGTTGTTGGGGAAGGATGATTCAAAAATAGT
The DNA here is from genome assembly GCA_038094595.1 of Pulveroboletus aff. annulatus. Taxonomy (NCBI): domain Eukaryota; kingdom Fungi; phylum Basidiomycota; class Agaricomycetes; order Boletales; family Boletaceae; genus Pulveroboletus; species Pulveroboletus aff. annulatus. Next base: position 139,320 of record JBBPTX010000011.1, on the reverse strand, counting down.
ACGCCACGTCGACAGCCTAGAAAATATCACATTGATCCACTCTCCCCCCTTCTAGAAATCCTTGATCAATTGTGTGTGCATCCCGTGCTAGACCTGTGTGTCTCTGCTGATGTATACGATAACAAGACGACTACTATAACCCCGGGTTCCATTTCTGCCAACCCGAGGGTGGTCCAAAGAGCCAGCCAGAGTCCTTGGGTTCCATTCTTTTTGGGGACCGAATATTCAACTCACCATACAATGTACGTATCATGTTCTAGTTTCATACTCTTAACTTAATTATACTTGCACCAGATCAATATGTTGGAGGATAATGGCACTTGTCACATCCTCTGTACCCAACAGGTGCCACCGCAGGACGCGAAGTTTATAAATGAGCGGATACGGGAGGATTATGCCCTCAATTGGCTCATCGATGGTTTACCTGCAGCAGAGATGAAAAAGGACTTGAAGACAGGCGACATCTTCTATGACATGGGATTTAACCTCGGTGACGATGATGGCGAAATGCCTTACTTGAATAACCATTATGATATCGTGCTGAGGTTCGCCTTGGGGCCGCGTCTCACTCACTACACTATACTTACCTGAAGGCATACAGGTACCACGAACGAGATCCAGGCGTATATCGAGTAGTCGGTGTTTTGGTATGGCCGTCAAGGTGGGCAATTGTGCAAATGACACGATATTTATTTTGTTCGAGCTCGTTCTCTTCAAGCCGTGGTGGTCCACAGGAGGACACGGGCAGGCTTGATTGTGATGCCAAAGTCCAGCCCCTCCTGCTCTCAGAGACGCAGGCAGAGACTGTCCGTTACACTTATCGAGTCACTTGGGAAGTAAGCACTTATCTTTGCTCCGATCCATATACTTTAACATTTCCATCAGGAATCAGATACTCCATGGGTGCGTAAATAACTGCTTGCAAGTCTTGACACTAGTTTATGTAATATCTTCAAGGCTACTCGTTGGGACAACTACCTGCATATTTTCGATCCAAGAATCCACTGGTTCAGCATCATTAACTCTATCGTGATCGTTCTTTTTCTCTGCGCCATGGTTGCCATCATTCTCTTGCGCACCGTTTCGAGAGATGTGAGTAGTTATCTGATAAACAAAAGGGATAGCTTCAATATATTGACATATCCTAACTACAGATTTCCCGTTACAATGCGATCGACCTGAGTGTAAGCTTCGTGCTAGCTATTTCTTCCGATCAACAGACTGTTAATCTTATCCCAGGAGGATGTTCAAGAGGACTGGGGCTGGAAGCTCGTGCATGGGGAAGTATTCCGCACGCCACGTTTGCCGATGCTTCTAGCAGTCATGGTTGGTAACGGTGCACAACTCTGTGCAATGTGTTCGGTTACACTAGGTGCTTCCTTTATCTCGTCAGTGTTTCGGGCTTACATTCTACCTTCTGGACAGTTTTTGCATTGCTAGGTTTCCTTTCCCCGTCTAACCGTGGTTCGCTCGCAACTTTGATGATGGTGTGTTGGTCCTTCTTTGGCGGGTAAGCCACCTATTCTTCTTTCCTACTCCCGTCTACTCTAAACGAACAATGCTCTTTTAAATGATCAGCATTGGCGGTTACTATTCCAGCCGTGTGTATGCGTCCCTCGGTGGTATGGACCGTAGAAAGAATGCCTTTGTCACCGCTACAGTTTTGCCTACGTATGTCAGTGTGTTCTTTCCTTTACATGAAGCTGATGCCTGCAGGCTGGTTTTCATTGTCATCTTTCTACTCAATTTTTTCCTTATCATTGCTGGATCCTCTGGAGCCGTCCCGTTTAGTGCGTAATTCTTCATACTTGATCTTGTGGTTGTCATCGACGCCGGATGCAGCAACGATGCTCCTGATCGTCTTACTGTGGTTTGGGATCTCTGCTCCCCTTTCGGCCATCGGTTCCTATATCGGTTCACGACAAGGGGTGCGTACCCCGATTTACTTGCGTCTGTTGGATTGGCTCACAAATTTGGTGTAGGGTGTCTCACATCCCGTGAGAGTGAATCAAATCCCTAGGCAGATACCCCCTGCGCCTCGCTACCTCCATCCCTGGGTATGTCATATGAAATGTACCATCCAACCACGTATAAACATCAGCGTAGGCATCCACATTACTTGCTGGCATTCTGCCATTCGGTGAGGCTGCCTCCACCCAACATTCCATATGTAACTGAATACTGATCATTTGGGTCTTTCCAGGTGCCGCGTTTGTCGAGTTGTACTTTATCATGTCGAGTCTTTTCGCTTCGCGCGCATACTATGCTTTCGGTTTCCTGGCGCTCACAGCAGGGGTAGTCGCACTGACGACCGGAACAGTCACGATTCTCTTCACCTATTTCGTTTTGTGCGCAGAAGAATACCGGTATGTATTGCAACCGGCTCCTGGAACAAACACCATCATTGAATGAGCCTGTAGTTGGCACTGGCGCGCATTCATGGCCGGAGGTGGGAGTGCATTCTGGATCCTCCTTTACGGTCTGTTTTACTGGGCCTCGCGTCTCTCGCTCGACTCCCTTACGAGCGTTGCTCTATATTTTGGATACTTGTTTCTTATTTGTCTATTCGACTTCCTTGTCACTGGTGCGTCCTTTCGCAATTCATAATCACCTTCCCAGCTCATTATCCACAGGAACAATTGGGTTCCTCGCATCCTATTGGGTTGTGCGTAGATTGTATGGCGCAATCCGTGTCGATTAGCGGATGTCGTACCTCGTATCTGCTTAACTGGAGACTGGTGTGTCTCGTAGAGTGTTTATATCGACTTGAAAGTGAATGTTTGAATCCCAAGGTGAGATAAAGCTTTATGCTGGCCGCCATTGGATTTGAAACTGCCAGTGGTGGTGCGTTGCTGCCGTCCTTGCACCATGATGGATTGTCTTTTTTCACTTCGTTTGCGGTAACAGATCAAGGAGAACTTCGTGCTGTCATGCAGTGAATGAAGACATACTTGATCAAACTACCCACCGTTCGACATGCTTCAATGCTTCGGGAGCGGTGACCACCGTTTCGCCACTTATTGACTCGAGCTTCAAGTTGGTGTATCATGTCGTTCAAGTTCGCACCGGAACCTTTTCGTCCCGTCCGGATCGCCACGCCGGCCAGTTTGTTCCGATGGCCGAGAGTCTCGATTGGGACACACGGTGTAATGATTCCGACACGAACACAGCAGTCCTAGTCATCAACTGAGCTTTCAAGCCACAGCATGCATTGCAGACAGACTCGGAGACAGACAGACATGGACGTTGTTTGTCTACACGGACACACAACGGACACACAACAGTGGGCATGGATGCATGCGCACACAGATAGACATAGGCAAGTCGTCGGACGGACGCGGACAGATGCAGATGAACGGAGTGACTCGCTTTTCCGCGGCACTCTCATGTTCGCCGTGATTCTCGGCGTATACTTGTATCTGATTGTCCGTCTATCAAGATGCAATGCCAGTCACACTCTTGATGCTATGTTCAGTGATGAGGCAATGGCCATGGCTACCTGGTACCATGCGATCTATGGTAACACTGGCGTGTCGGCTCGTGCTTATATGTAGCCCTTCCCAGTCTCCATCGGTGCCATCTCTCACTCACTACGGCCCCAGTCTTGTCATATTCTGATCCAGTTTCATGTCTTCCACTCTACAATCTGATGTTGCATCCATTCTGATGAACAACACTGTGACACGTATGGCCCTTGACCGTGATGCTTTAAACTCATTGACCTCATGATGCATCTTAGTTGCAATCCTCACAGCTGTTGGATATGATTACAGTAAGCAGTGTACACCTGAGTTCGACAAACCTCGCTTAATATTACGTTGCCAGTCCTCACGTTCTCAGACGAAGTACGCTCCACGTTTAGACATGCTGCACAAAGATCTCACCGGTTCAGATAGTATATATTTGGGTTCGTACCGGATACCATCCCTGACCCTTTGTGTATTCTGATATTGTTGCAGAATAAGCCCTGGACACGAGTCTCTGTTTTATTTGTTATTGTATGTATCTTAGCTGTTGACACATATGATATCATACCAAAGTTAAACATCCTGACTTCCAGGTTCGCTATATTGGCTTTTGTGCAGTCGGGTATGTCCATTCTCGTTACAATACATGTCGATTGATTGCTCAGTTGTTTACTAGAATCAGTACCTTATGTGTGTTCAAAGCATAAAATTCCACCTGGTCGAGCTGACGCATGACAAAAGGGGGAAGCTCTTTTGTGCCTGGCCCTGCAAAGGTGATTCTTCGAGCGTCATCTCTGATGAAAATATTTATTCTCAGCTACTCCTAGACGTACGTGCTTGCCTTCTTTTGACACCAATCGGAACGTTTCCGAGAAGTCAATCTCATTTAATAGTTGTGAGCATATTTATTCAGCCTTTCCAATGTCCAACCGTTAACGGTATCTTGAAGGCGAAATTCTCTATCTTTTGGCCAATTTGTCTTCCCTCATTTTTTTCGCTGCTGCAGATTATAAGAATCCATTTCACCTCATTCGAGACCCATCTCACTAGCTGAGGTAGTGACAATGATCCTCCGTGTGTGGGCTCTGTATAACCAGTCCGTGTTTGTCCTTGGAACTCTTCTCACGTTGTATGCCATTGAAATCATCCCCAAACTAATCGGGTGTGTTTGGGCCAGCACTCGGAGTGCGCCCACAGGTATGTGGATTATGTCTCCGCTTCATTTACTGTGTTGTTCCCTCATCCTGTGCTAGCCATTACTGTTCAAATACTGGATTTCTCGTTTTGCGTGTCGCAAGACAATCCCCCCATCTGGTTCAAAATCATAGGCATTGCTCAGATCACTTTCGGCACTGCAATGTGCCTGCTTATTGTGATCCAGCTCATCAGGGAAGCACTTCAAATGTATAAAGAAAGAGCACGGTTTCACCTGAACCATTACGTGAAGCTTCTTGTAAGGGAAGGCATTGTCTACTTTCTTGCGTATGTCTACCATATCCTTCATTCTACCACCGTTTCTATGCTAATAATGATTTGTGGCCGATAGTATTCTCCTCCTGTCGCTTTTGCACACTCTATACGATGCAACATCAATTCCCCAGGGAAGGTGGTGGACGTCATTGTTCATGCTGCAATATATACCCCCATTCACGCTGGTCCCCCGGTTCATCTTGAATTTGCGTGCCCTCTATGCATGGGATCTTCAAGGCGATCGTGGAAAAAACATCGATTCTGCGTTCGGATTGACATCTGGGTCCAGCCGCAGCACAGTTAGGAGTACAATTGTGTTCGTAGACGCCGGGTATGATTCGGAGGGAGAGAAGGAGGGAGAGGAAATACAGATGATCGAGAGGGCTTCCTGGCAAGATCGCTGCACGGGCACCCAAAGTGCTTGATGGATCATCTCACCGCGTCAGGTCTGGCACTTGAAAATCACTATTTATTTTATGTGGCTCGTTGGATGTGGAACATAGGTCAACCCGGTCACGACTGAGGTTGAGGTTTCTCTTCAGATTTATTACTTGTTTAAGATGACGGTGCACGTACGCTCTTGGTCTACATTCAAAACTACGCTTGACACAAACATGCGCGATTCGATTGAAATTCGGGCGCTAATATCCGACTCCCAGTTCGAAACGTATATGTGGAAAAATTGACATATATCGTTGCGCTCGTGATCGAGTCCAACAAAGAAAAGGCAAAGCGACTGTCCATGTATTTATGTAAAGTGTCTAGAGTCCGTGAGAGATGTGCCAGTGTGTATATTACAAGTGTCATGTATATGATGAGTCAGGAGACCATCGCGGTAGCGATTGCACTGTTTCTTGCGATCATGATGACGGTGCAACGATCGTAAATTGTGGGCTCCAATCACCAGAGTCGCCCATGACTGCAACCAGCACACGAGGTTACTTTTTACCATATAATGCACACCCAAAAGAATCGACTTACGGATGATGATATAGTCTGTGTCGGGCTGCGTGCTTGTGGGAATAGTCACGTTAACAGCTCCGGTCGACAAGGGAAAGCCTTGCACAAGCACATTGTCTTCGGTTGCATTGACACCATGGCGCAGAAAGATCAAGCCTATGGGATTTGTGACCTCGGAGGGCTCAGTGGAGGTATTCCACGTGACGTTGTAGGTCCCACCGGCGGTCCAGATGGTGTTGCTCGTCGGATAGGTGATTGGAGGTGCCCAAACGTCCAGCTGGACTGGTGAGACGGTGGGCAGGGCGAGGGCGAGAGAAAAGAGAGAGCACACAAAGACTAGAAGGGAGAAGATCATGATAGTCGTGACCGAGAAGGAGGAATGAGGAGAGCGAACACGAGAGGACGTGATCTTATAGCGTAGGGAACACTGCTATGGCACTGAGAAGTTGGGCTCGGTCACCATTGCCCAAAGTCTAGGCAATCGGGCAGTATTACCGGTATTGTCGCGGAATATTTCCAGCAGTGTCCTCTGAACAAAAAAAGATTCCTTGACGGCGATGGTTCGCCGGATGATAACCAAAACACCGATGCAGCCACTTGTATAAACAAGTGGAAAGAACGGGCTCACTTGCAGGACCGTCGTAACGCTGGAATGAAACGCATTGGTCACTAGTAGGAGAATAAGGTGCTAAAAACGCTCCCCTTCGAAATAGTAGTGTCGGTGAGTGCAAGTGCACTTTTGAAAGATAAGACTGCTGCAATTTTAGTTTTCGCGGTATGTCACGTGAGTATGATTGCCTCATCACCACATAGTACTTGGTGGTATAGATGATTTGCCTGTGGGTTATACCGCGGCCAAGACAAGATGCACATACTTATCAACCGCAGTACCTGGAATTTTCGAGACCTCCAATTTGAACAGTAGCGTTGGCGTTGGACTCCTCACATACTTCATAGTGAATGAATCAAAGATGCGGCGAATGCTTGTTATGCAAACATGGTTATTTTGAATTGCAGGTATAGCCTGGAAGTTAAAGGTGCTGGATGTCAAGTTCAAGGATAAATCTGGATCGGACCGAAGTAGGAAGGCGACCCGGCGGCCCTTATGGGCATCCAGCACCGCCGACGACAGATTTATCCCAGAAAATGCAACGTAAGTGTTGGAATACTAGGGCCCGCCTTCGATCACTAGTCCCCCTATGGCGGTGAATGTGGCGCTTTACTGTTGGGAACAGCATGTCTTTGTGCTGCGGGCGCAACCTGGAAATAAATTGCTGTGCGCGTTGGAGCTGCGACCGCAGCACGCTGTATAAGGATGTGTTCCTGGAGATCGTCTTGGTAAATAGATTGCGTGTGCCAGTGGAAGGGTTCGGCTTGAGCGTGGTCAGCCTTGTCAGCCGCGGCCTGGAAGAATCCCCAACCAGCAGGCTCCGAGAGAATGGAAGTTCTCCGTTCTGCCGGTCACCTTGCCAAGAATCATGGCAGTTATTCGGATATGGCACAAACAGCCGGGTGATCATGAGATTGCGATGCCATAATGAAGAGAGCGGCCGGATTGACACAATGGACCTAGTATGATCGATTCAAGTAGGTCATTCGTTTCACGTAGATGAGAAGTTGTGTGCAGGGGAGCAAACATGCGGATGCCAGTGGAGTGTCCACTGTGCAACAATACACATGTCATTTGATTTCAGTACACATATATTGAGTATCATATCCTGTGACACAAACTAAGGACTGAGAATTAGACGTGGACCCGGGTACTTACCGGATATATCACCTGTCCAATAGGACCAGCAGTACACCCGGATTCCTTGGATCTACCTCGACGTGGGACCCGCATCTGGAAGACCAAATTGATGATCATCGAGAATGAGCTGTCGGGAATACTCACGCCCGCATGGCCTCTTGAAGCGCGGGTCTCAGCCGAGAGATGCCTCCATCGGAATGAGTGCCTTGGCCTGCGAAACAGCACCGGATCAGAGCTGAGCTGGAAGCCTAGAATTGGAAAGAGAGAGTGGACATACCGACGATTAGACGGATCTCGGTATTGCCTCTTTGACGAGCTTGTGCAATGGCTTTCTCTGAATAAGCAATGGCTTCTTTGATGTAGAGACCATGAAGGTCCACCTCGCAGGCATCCTTGTCCTGAAAAGCATGCAACGACAGTGCGACATGTGTACGCAGATGTGCCTTACTTGGTTGTTCTCTGAGAGGGCGTTTTAGCCCGTTTGTTGCAAAGAGTACGGCCATGGGACTACCTTTGAAAATGACGGCGCTTGCTTTGGCGTTGAGGGTGTCCATCTTGAGCGCATGACGCTTGCCCTCGTCTGAAAGGGTCTTGGCACGGGCACGGTCGCGGCGTTGATAGGCCTCCTTGCTCTGCTGGTAGCATTTCGCCATCAAGTTGCCTTCTTGCTTGGCCCTGGCCCGGAGTGAGGCGTAGGTTTCTACCAAAGGGCGGTCGTTCTGGGGTTCGATCCTGTGCTGGACATCGCGCCGAGCAACTGGTTCGCGCGGGTGGTCTCGATTGTCTGCGAAGAAGGACTGGTATACTGCATAGGCAGCGATGGCACCTACAATCAAGTACAACATGCGAGCACGCTCCCACGAATTGGCAAAGAACACGGTGGAATTCAAAAACTAGTGTACACTCGAGTAGCAAAAGAGTTCAAACGTAAAAGGCGAATGTCTGGATCCAAGTCCACAATAGTGTATGTTACAGTACTATAGTACGCCTGCTCGTACATCATGGATCGTGAGGTCGTTAGATGCAATCATGGCGGTCATGGTAATGGTGCGACGATCTGGAAGGGCGGGCTCCAGTTGCCCGAGTCGCCCATGACTGATCGATGGATAAGACCGGTGATCGGATAGACTGGGCAACCAACTCACGGACGATCTCCCAGTTGGGGGCAGCCGGCGTGTTCCGGGGTATAGTCACGTTGACCACACCGAGTGCCAAGGGGAAGCCTTGCACAATAGGAGAGCTCTGGGTTGCACCTCCGATGCGCAGATAGACCTCGCCGTTGGGATTTGAGACCTGTGTGGGCTTGTTCGAGGTATCCCAGGTGACATTGTAGGTGTGGCCAGCAACCCAGACGGTGGTGTTGTCCGGATAGGTGATTGTTGGCACCCAGACGTCGCGCTGGACGACGGGCAAGGCAGCGACGAGGGAGAACAAGACGGCGAGGAAGAAGAAGAAGATCATGATGGTCGTAGGGGGGAATGCACACTGTCAGTGGTCGGACGCGGGTTTTATAGAGGTGCCGAGTGTGACCGATCCGGGTCTCTCCACAACCGGACTGTGCTTGGCCGGTGCTACTTCATGGACATGGACATTGCCCCGCAATTGACCGCCATCGTCAGCGATGATGACGGCCTCGACGAGTTCATATACGATGCCATCGCAAAACGGAACGTCAAGGGCGGTACAGGCGTACTCAAGAAAATACGTGCACAGGCCGACGTCGGCGGGGGCAGCTTCCAGAGCATGGGCAAGTACACCGCTCGTTCACCGCACCGCATCTCACACTACACCAGGTCTCCATCCATGTCTCCTTCGTGCCCTTACCCTCCAGGGATATCGCACGCCAACCCCAATCCAGCGCGCAACCATCCCCTCCCTTCTCGCCACCCCCCCACGCGATCTCGTTGGCATGGCTCGCACCGGCTCGGGAAAGACCCTCGCGTACATGATTCCCCTCGTACATCGTCTCGGCGGTCGTCACGTACACGCCTTTGGTGCCCGTGCAATCATCCTCGTCCCAGCCAGGGAACTCGCCCTCCAGGTCATCAAGGTCGGCAAAAGCCTCCTCAAAGGCTGGAAAAACGACGCTGCACCTCACGCCGGCGACGATTACGGCGGAGACGACGCCGACAACGCCAACATCATTTCCGGAGAGAGCCTCCGGTGGGGTCTGGTCGTCGGTGGTGAAGGCATGGACGAACAGTTTGAAATGATCAGCGGAAACCCCGATGTGTCAGTGCAGTTTCTCTATTCCGCATTCTGTCCTCTAACATTCACCCGGGTAAAGCATCATTGCAACTCCCGGTCGTCTTCTCCACCTTATCGTCGAAATGTCCCTCTCCCTTGCTTCTGTTCAGTATGTCGTCTTCGACGAGGCGGACCGTCTCTTCGAGCTCGGATTTTCTACCGCCATGTCCGAGATTCTCGCCCGCCTTCCTTCCTCACGTCAGACCCTCTTATTCTCCGCCACCCTTCCAAAATCTCTCGTCGAGTTCGCGAAAGCCGGCTTGCGCGATCCGAAACTCGTCCGGCTCGATGCAGAATCCAAAATAAGCACCGATCTTCGCATGGCCTTCTTTTCCGTCAAGCAATCCGAAAAAGATGCCTGCTTGCTCTCACTCCTAAGGGATGTCATCAAGGTGCCCTTTGCCAATCGCGCTCCACTCGAGAGCGGCGGCCTCGGCAATGACTCCAAGGGCAAAGGCAAGACAAAGGTCAAATACCCTACCCACACGGCACCCCACCAGACTCTCGTCTTTGCAGCTACGAAACATCATGTCGAGTACCTCTCAGCATTTCTCACCGCCGCAGGTTATGCAGTCTCTGCTCTCTACGGGTCTCTCGTGCAATCTACACGGACTTTTCAAATGTCCCAATTTTTAACAGGCAAGACACAAATTCTGGTTGTCACGGATGTTGCCGCCCGCGGACTGGATATTCCAATCCTCGAGCATGTCATCAACTATGACTTTCCTGTCGGCGCGAGGATATTCGTCCATCGTGTCGGGCGGACGGCCCGTGCAGGCAGGAAAGGGTGGGCGTGGAGTTTTGTTACGCACAGCGAAGCCGCGTATCTATGTGATTTGCAACTTTTCCTCGCACGACCATTGCTTGGTATCGCCGCTCACCCACCATCTGTCCGAGTCTCAGAAGAACCATACACACAATCACTCATACTTGGCCCCTTTCCGCGAGATGCTGTCGATGCCGAGGTGGAATACATTCGCACGCTACATGCGGCCCACCACAGTCTGCCCAGCCTCCGCAGTGTCATGGATCGTGGCCAGTCCATGTATGAACGCAGCCGGGGGAAAGCAAGCGTTGCGAGCTACAAACGAGCCAAGGACATGGCAAAAGCAGAGGGATGGGCTGGAGATGCCCAAGGGGCACATCCGGTATTATTACTCATGCGGCAAGCAAAGACGGAAGTAGGCGGAGCCATCATCTCAGTTGACGAGGATAGAGAGAAAGGCGATAAGAGATTAGCGATGATTCGGACGTTGAGTGCGTTCAAGCCTGCAGAAACCGTCTTCGAACTCGGGACACGAGGCAAAACGGGGACTGCGAGCGTCGCGTTGATGAAGGAACGCAGGAAAGCGCTGGCGAAGGCGGTGGAGAGAAGCGTGGCGTCAGCATCTTCATCGGGGGCTGCGCAAACCACTGAAGCGGAAATCGAAGATACATTGGGGCAGAATGACGTCGAAATGGAGATGGCTAATGAACAGGACATTGTGGTACGCATGGCGTGTTATGTAACTGACCACAGGGGCTTACAGATTCTGCAGGCCGTGTTTGAAACGTCGAACAAAAAGAAAGGCAAAGACAACTATCGCGACGAGGAATTCTATATGTCACACTATCACAAGGATGCCAACACTGAAAAAGGGTATGTCACCGGGATATCCCACACATGATTCCCCTAAACTGGGAAATTGCTAGGTATTCGCTCACCGATGGGGCTTCCTCGTTCGCCGCACAAGCCAGTGGTGTCACATTTGATATCACGGGGGACGTCACAGTGGCAGACAGAAACCGACGTGCCCGGATGACATGGGACAAGAAGAAGAAAAGATTTATCAAAGGAGATGGCAGTGGTGCGGATAACATTAAACTTGTGCGGACAGAGAACGGGACGCGTCTTCCTGCAAGCTACAAGAGCGGCCGCTTTGATGAATGGAGGAAGAAGGCCAAGGTGATTATACCCAAGATTGGAGAGCGAGAAGCGGAACGACCCGCTTCTGTACGAGCAGGCGGCGGAAGGCGATGGCGACACAACAAGATTCTCGAGGCGAAGCCGCTTGACAAGTTCTCCAAGGATTACGAAAGAAAATCAAGGCAGCTCAAGAAGAAGGGTGAGAACGCAGACGGCGGGGAAACGGGAGGCTCACAGGCGCGACCCGTCAAAAACACTGGCAGTAAACGACACAGAGGAAAGCCCCTCCGACGTGTCAAGAGTGAGATCAAGACAGTCGATCAGATCCACAAAACTCGCAAAACTGCGGAGAAGAAACGGGCGAAGAACGCTCGACCGAGCCGAAAAAGTAAAAGATAACATACAACATTTGTATACCTCCTTATTACCCTACGCGATATCCGAATACTCCCATTTTGCACCTGCTCCGGGTATGACGTGCACATTTTCATCTCGGAGTAAATCGACACCCACGCTTCTCAAGGCATTGATGCACCACTCGGGGTATCCCTGGTCGCCAAAATAATTCTTGAAGAACGTTTGAAGGTACTCGGGGAATGTTCCTTCCACGATTGCATCTCTGGCCCTGCCCATCACCTGTGCCTGGAACACCAAGTTATGTTGTGTTAGTGCTGTCAGTAAGACGTCAGCATGAGACGGTAATTAGAGGCGAAGCCAAGATACCGTGCGCCCCTGCGGTCTCGATCGTGACAATGTGGTGTAGCATCGCACGAGACGTTCCACTCGTACATGTTGGGCAGGGACAGCTGCCATCAATTCGCTCCATGCTCTTTGCGTGCTTTTTCAGCCCTGGGTAAGGGTCAATACCCCGCCTGGGAGGGCGAGACGCACGTACGAAGGTTAAGTGGGCCCTTGAAAGTCAGGGCAATCCCAAATCTAGCGGTCCGTGTAGGGAACACGCAATCTGCCTGGGGTTATCAGTATTCTCCGCCCCGGTGCGACATTGTTAGCAGGATGCACCATATCAACGCCTAGCGCTACACAAACAAGAAGATCTATAGTAGTCGGTAGTTGGTCAAGACCGAGCAGGAAAGGTATTGTGTTATTGACCTTCTGCAAAGCCAATGCCCATTGCATATCGCGGTCCTAGTAGTTGGCACCATTGAACCCCTTGTGTTGTGCAGCCGTGAAGAAAGACCTACGATCGACCGGCAGTTTGTCAGTGCATTGTTTTATGCTGTAGAGGCGGTGAGAAGATTAAAGAGGCTCGTGTAGTGATTCCATACATCCTCCAGAACACATCTGAACAGGATTCAAGTCAAGGTTCATTGCCGAACGACCATAAAACATACCTTTCCCTTCACCTCCACTGAGCCCCCCTATGGCAAAACCAGCCACACGGTCCTTCCTCTCAACCATAGCATCCAGACACTGATCACGGAGAGCAGGGTCCAGCCCACCTTGAACTATCGCAAAAAGATTTTGCCTGTCCTTGCGACCTGATCGCTCATGCTGTTCAACACATCGATCGAGCCATCGAATGGAACGTTCCATAGCCTCGCCAACTCGCGGTCCAACGGAAATGCTGCTAACTAGGCTTGTTCAGGCGTCTGAATGGCAAATCGCCATGCGCCGAATACCTACCGACGTCGTCCAGTTGCATAATAATATCTGCACCGATGGAGTGCTGTATGGATATGCTTTGCTCTGGCTGTGAGTGCATCAGTCCGAGTCATGCTCGATACACGCAGAGCAGCAATTTACAGTAAGCATGGTGGGCTCTCCAGTGAAAGGACTAGAGAACAGAGCACCCTCCTCTGTGACTTTCGTGAACTTGTCGAGAGAGACAAGTTGAAAACCACCACTATCCTAGACGGAAATGGAGACACGTGTACATTGTTCATGCAACGCGTCGGACAAGAGTAAAAAAAGTACTCGCTGTCAAAATATTTCGATGCCATCCTTGGAATACGTGTGCGCCGCCCGCTTCATCAAGCACGTCCGTTCCAGGTCTCAAATTGAGGTGGTAAGTGTTGTTCAGGATGAGGGTGATGCCAAGAGCCTCGACTTGTTGTGGTGTCAATCCCTTGATCGCCGCCTGGGTTGCGACTGGCATAAAGGTCGGCAGCATCGTGATGCCATCTTCACCGTGCTCTAAGTGGTGTCGATTTCAAGAGGGTTGAATTACTTACGCGCGAGCTTCATGCGACAAACGCGCGCATTGGTCGTGCGGCATTGCGCGATGACTTCAAAGTCCATTTGATGGAGAAGCGATTGTGGCTGTGTAACCAAGATAATATAGTACGGCCCGCCCGGTCCGTACCTTTTTTTTCCGCGTAGACCCATGTTCCGTCTCGTCTGTCGATGTACTCGTTCATTAATTGACAACACGAAAACTGCCCAAAGACATCTCCACAACGGACGAAGCCTCGTTCAGGAACTCAGTTCTAGGCAGTTCATAGCCAATGTAACGCGGTAAGCAGACCGGTGTTGACGAGCCTACCCGCCAAAGCTCGCGTATCAGCCCAGATGATCTTGAAAAACACCTCGAACAGCCCCGTACTGTTTACCTTGGGATAGATCCCACTGCAAAATCACTCCATGCAGGGCACCTTCTTCCTCTGCTTTGTCTGTTGCACTTCCAATTGCGTGGTAATAATGTGATTGTGCTTGTGAGTAGGACGACAGTACCAACGGTCATACTCCCGTGACTTATCGACTACAGATAGGCGGAGCAACAGGTTTAGTTGGAGACCCTTCTGGACGTACAACCGAACGCCAGATGGCTGAGAGTGGACAGATTGAGCTGAATGCACTGAAACTTGTCCAAGCCATCCAAAAGTTTTTCGATCGTGCGGCCACGTATGCAAATGAAAGATTACCATCTCATACTTCTACTTTACCTGCGGTTCAAGTTCTCAACAACCTGGCATGGCTGAAGGGCCTCAACTTGCTTGATTTTCTACGTACGATTGGCATTCATTTTCGAGTAAATAATATGCTTTCGAGAGACAGGTATGTACCCTGACTCGTCACCATTATCCTTCTGACTTGGGGCTGGTAGCGTGAAGACACGCATGAGTACTCAACAAGGTATCTCCTTCACCGAGTTCGCCTACCAGCTCCTGCAAGGTTACGACTTTTATGAGCTGTACAGAACCCACGGGTGCACCATACAGATCGGTGGATCTGATCAATGGGGAAACATCTTGTCTGGCTCAGAACTCATGAGCAAAGTCGAACATGGACGGGTCTCTGGCGAGGATATCGCAAAGGAAAAGGGCTTTGCACTAACAACACCCCTTTTAACTACATCGAGTGGGTACAAGTTTGGCAAGAGCGCGGGAAACGCTATCTGGTTGGAACACGACTTGACCAGTTATTTTGATTTCTACCAAGTTCGTCTAGCTTATTGCAGAATGCCTCGTAGCTAACGACGACTGCAGTTTTTCATGCGGACAAGCGACACGGACGTGGAGAAATATCTACGACTGTTTACGCTGTTACCTGTGGAAACGATATCCACCATAATATATGACCACCAGGTACACATTTCCCCGCTTGATCTGCTGATACGATTCTTATTTCTGAAAGATATCTCCAGAACGTCGTGTTGCACAAACACTACTAGCAGAGGAAGTCACATTAATGGTTCATGGCAGTTGGTCACCTTTCCATCAGCGATGTTACGACTAGTGACAATTTCATCGTCAGCGGATGGACTGGACGCGGCCAGAATAGCAACCCAAGTTCTATTTGGCACGGACTATAGTACACTACAGGCCGAGCGGATTATCAGGTCACTGAGTGGCGATCCCCGGCTTGTGTTTTGCACTGAGGAAGAGATGTTCAATACTTCGCTGTCAAATCTTGCCGCGAACCACCAGCTCGTTTCATCAAAGTGTAAATCTGGCAACTTTATCTTTGATGCTTTACTAACCCCGCTCTAGCGGCAGCACGCCAGTTGGCTCAAGCAGGCGGACTATACCTTAACAATGAAGCACAACGTGATCCTCGCTACTTCTTAACCCGCGAAGTCCTCATCGACGGCAAGGTAGCCATCATACGAGCTGGTAAAGACAATCATCGAATTCTGGCTCTAGCATAAACTAGTCTCTGTTGTCGAACGCTGACACTTTATATACAGTTTTCAAACGACTCGTACATGATGTATGCTATATTACATAGGTGAATGTGTCCGCAGGCTTCATGTGCACCATGGTGCTTTGGAGTTTGACAATTTTTGAGCTTGAAATGCAAAGTCCTATCGCCAGTGGAGTTTGGTGCTTAGTATAATCATAGTTTTAATCGCGGAATGAAGTAGTTACTTACAACAAGGGAAGACATGTTCAAACGATGCCCGTGCAATTGGATTTCATCATGGACTTGAGTTCCATGAGCGGCTCGATTCGCAGTCGCCCACGTATCGATTTCCTGAATCCGTGGCCTATTAGTGGTGGTAACATTTCAAATCAAAAGCTCACATAACGCAGCATTTCTAACTCAAGGTATTGCTCATGTTCCCGAGCTGAGGCCTAACCGACACGGATTTACAATAAGCAATTCACCCAAACATGGTGAAACCAACTCACCTCGATCCTCTCACGAACTGACGGTTTCGCTCTCGGATAAGGATGAAATCTTAGCAAGTATGAAAAACGGTAGGCCGGCAATCGCCCCGAGTCCATTGGAATGTTGGAAAAGAAGTAGGAATGGGATAGAAATGTTCGACTTTGAGAGCCGGAGGCAGGCAAATCGAGCGGGGAGAAGAGATTGAGAGATCGAAAAAAAATAAGGGCCCCATTTATATGAAATCAGACTCCATATCCCGCCAGGGTACCATGACGGCAAGACCGCACCAAACGCGTACAAGCTTGCGGAACTCGGTTTGCAACGGTCACCGTTTTACTCGTGCCGTGTCAATTTGTTTCCGCAGAACAACACTGACAGGGAGCTGCATGCCAGCCATGGTGGCATATTGGCAAGTTTTTGACAAACAAACGCGATTCAAGGGAATCTTCACTGTCAGTATCCCAAATTGAGCAGGGTCTCGAGCTTGGCCACTCGCAATTGGAACACCGCTGGCGGGAGGAAAAAAAGGTTTGTAGGCATAGGCGGTAGAGTCAGAAGTGCTAACACAGGGCACGAATCACCAAGTACACTGGAGATCATACTGGTGCGCCTCAGAAAACTAGGAGGATCCAAATATTGAAAAATATACGATACGCAAGGAAGGACGTACTGCGGCTGCAGGTGGGAAATGGAGGCGTGACATTGTCACAGATAGGGGACATGTCACGTCACGTTGGAAAAGCGCAGGCAAGTTGTTCAAGACGACGATAATCGAAATGTGCAACTCAACGTGTGCTCGTCAAGACTTCAAGAAAAACTTCAAGACGCTTGTGTGAGCTAGTATGACTGCAAGTCTGCAACCCCCCAGTCCTATCAAGCGACCGGGCAGGCTCAATACGCCGGCGGAACGTGCTGCCGACGACAGAACAAGTGGTCCATCAAAATGTCCCCCCATCGTATGAATGTATGTGGAGTGAAGCAAGACACTCACTCGAACAGTCTGACTTGCCTGGACCCCGGGGCCACCATGGTTGGTGCCGTGCCGCACACCCCCACGAGGGCAGTGAATAAAACGCTTTGAAGCCGCAACCGGCGCGAGCGAGATAACAGTAAGTGCCGAACGAACAAGACGTGTGTATAACTTGCTGCGACCAAGAGAATGGAATTTTTCACCGCACGATTGCCTTGACAAAATTTCAAGACGGCCCATCCTCGAACTGTCGGTGCTGTGGATTTTTTTTTGCGGTGCACGAAGACAACCTGCGCAGAATGGCTTTGCTGATCGTCAAGCACGTCGTGGACCAAGAAGAAATGGCAGATAGCCGTGCGATGAATGGCGCGTAGACATTTGGACAACTCCGCCCACAAGCCCTCCAAACAAACGCCCCACCTGTCTACGATTTGAACCCCAGCGAGCTCTATCCTGATTGTTTTTTCTAATGCTACTCTCGGTGACAACAAAATTCCTACTCTGAATGCACCGTCCAGCATTCCAATGACCGTGGTCATGGCCGTTGGTGCGTGCCCGCCTCGGTTGCCACACTCCAGGCTCACTTTACAAAACGCCAACTCGCCGCAGACACCGGAAAGTGCACCACCAACTACCGTGGCTCGTCCGGGCACTAGCCCTTGGGTGAGGCGAAGCTTGAGGAATCCACCGTATCTACACACCTGAGCTCAGAATTAAAGTGCGCCCGATCAAGTAAAATTCCTGTCGGGACATCGAGCCTGGATGTCGATCGCAAGCATCTACTTTAGAACCCAGGCGGGCTCTATGTCAGAGACAGCACTCCCAATCGTCCCCCCAGCTATAAAAGACCCATGGTTTCAACCAGCCAACCCACCGTTTCCTTTCTATACCTTCTCACAGCTTTCTCGTCCTCTTGTCGTTGCCATTACCCACACACAAGACCCCAAGAGAGAGATTGCCGTCACCGTCCGTACGCTCTGTACGACATGGGATGTCGACGAACTCGAGAGCACCGTCACAAAGTACTTTGACCAAGACGCAAAATTTTTCCATCCGTTCTGCGCTCCCGAAGCGAGATTCTGGGTCTCTTTTGATGGTACAGGCTCGTCGGTCCGGAGTCGGATATCCAGGCCTTGAACGTTAGTAAGTGCTGACTCTGGAAGGCGATGGCCCGATTAGCTGACACCCGCGTGCACTATCCGACCCCGACCAGAACGTTCTCGTCCTCGACGTCAAACGAAACTCAACGTTTGATTTATTCCACCTTCAAGCGAACCTGGAAGGTGAGTTTATGTCCGTCCACAGTTTCAGCCGTTGACTGATTGCCTTTTCGTCATGAAAGGACGGTCATCCGGCTTCAGTGAAAGTAAATGGATCCCATTATATCGTACGCGAGGAAGATTTTACCTATGGTAAGACGCGTACAACATGGCCCTGTTTGGTGCTGATCCCATGTTGCTGCAGGATCAAATTGGGTTCCTTGCCGCTCCCCTTCGGCCCGTTGCAGCCATCGGACAGTCTGGTTAAACTTGGGTCTCCAAGGTGGTACTGCTAGTTACGCAGGGTTGGTGGAAGCCGCTGGCTTGGTCCAAGCACCCAAGGACAAGGCCAATGGAAGCGGCAAAAAGTAGAGCAGAGGTTAATATTTTATATGTTTGGTGTAGATGGTTATAATGAGAAGCGACGATCTGTGGTTCTTGCGAGTCTTGAGACAATGCCACCGTGGTCGCCATCGACACCATCGTCGTCCATTCCACCTGCCTGCGAGGAGGACTCGCATCTTCTCTCACAATCACTACCATCTCCTGATCCGTTTGACGCGTCGCACACCGGTCCTGGTGGTGCAGATTTATCTCTCTCAGAACTCTCGTTATCAGACAGACCTTACAGCCGCGATGCCCCCCGCTTCAGCCTCCTCGCACCGCCCCCTGCTCCCGTCCGTTTCTCTGCCGACCAGGATGCTATCATAGAGAACGAAGAGGATGGAGAGGAAGACACCAGTGTCCACGAGCCTGAGCACGATGATGCCGACAGCACCACAGTGCAACACGTCATGGCAGAAAAAGCCCGTGAAGAGAAGCTGCAGAGCGACCTATTCATCCTCAGAAAACTCAATGCTTCATTCGCGATTCTCAACGACGCTCTCCAAGCAACGAACGGTGCAACTCAGGTGTGTCTCGGTACCCTCGTCATCTAAATCAGACCTGACATGTTCAACGTGTTAGCAAGTGGCGGAGCAACTATCGCAAACTGATGCCTTGCTGGACAAGTATGCTAATATGCTTGCAAAGTCCGAGACTGTTACCCGCATGATTTTCGATGAGCGATGGGAAGGCGCAGATGCTGTGAGTATATCCCCCTGACTCGAAACATAAGCACCCAAAGGGGATCGGTGTCGTACCGTTTGTGAGACTGTTACTGACTTCTATCTATCAGGACGAAGCAGCGTTCACCAAGGAACAAGAGGAAGCCCTTGAGCGTGCGCGGATCGAGCGAGAAAGAGAAGAAGCAGCAAGTAGAGAGGCTGAAGAACGCGCGCGCAGGGAAGCAGAAGAAGCCGCGCAACGGGAGGCAGAAGAGCGTGCCAAACAGGAAGTGGCAGCGGCTCTTGCAGCCAAGGGTCCCGCCAAGGGCCGAGGTGCTGGCGTTATTAGTAGTGGTGTGAAGGGTGTGAGAGGAACTCGGGCAACTGCGACTGCTATGGCGTCCCGTGGTGCGAGAGGGTTGTCAAAGACCGGTACGCCACGATATCCCATTTTGCACCAGAAGTTTACAGGAAGTCATCAGTATCCACATCTGCTGTCTCTCGTACAAGGTCAACGAGCGCCGCTGGGAGCGTTAGTGGCAGCGGTGGCACTCGGCCTAGCCCTTCTGCAAGCAGGGGTTCAGGCTTACCAAGGGGTGTTCCGAGGAGGAACTGAAAGTCCATGGCCACCCCTCACCATCCTTGTCGCATTCATCGGAGGTCGCTTTGGCTGCGATAAGGCGATACAGAGTCCAAGATCGCCGCGCAAGCCACTCGCTGAAAACCAGAGCATTGCATAACAATCAAGTTCAAGTTCCCCGCTCTTATCAATGGAATGCACATAATCATCTAAATATCGTTGATCCGCGATGCCCAGTGTCTAAGGGATTCACGTACAAATGATCGCCAATCCGGAGGTTAAGCTCATCAGGAGCTTTCGCGCACACCACCATGGCTCACAGGCAACGTTCAACCCCCACTAGCAGTATTGATTAAGGCATAAACAACATTCAGATAATATGCGAATCCCCAATTCACGCAGGAATTGGGCGTGATTCCGCAGACCGGAACCTTCCAATATTAACATTGGCGGAGGAACCGAGACCATTGACGTGCACATCTTCTTACTCCCGTTGCATAATGATCCCGGGATTCCCAACTGGACAATGGGCATAATTTCTCTGGACACGTCCACACGAACATCGACTTTGTGACGCAAGACACATAACGCTGTTCGAGTCCTGCTTGTGTCCAACTGGAATTTATACTTGACGCAGCATCAATATGATTAATTGCGCCCTCGTGTCATGCAACAACAGGGTATCATGAAATGTACAGACAGCAAAAGAGATCATCAATCATATCCAGCTTCCCATCCATCATCATGATCATTGTACACCGCCCAACAAAGTTCCGGATGCCCATATAGGCATCTCCTACATTTCAACCGTCGACTTGCATGTTATAAGCCCACAGTGGGGACGGTCGTCCAAATGGTGCTCTAAAGCGCCCAAAACACATGAGTGAGGACAGTCACCGCCAACGCGACCAAGAGACACGTAAGATCAAAAAGGGCCAATACACGAGTGAGATGAGCCAACCGCCAAAGTCTAGATGTATTTTTCCAGCGTATCCTGCCCATCCTGAGCCAACGAACACAGTCCACGTCACGACTGATGGGAAAATGGAACGAGAACTTGCAAGAAGTACTCACTCTGCGGTGTTTACCGGAATCATGGTGCCCCTGACAAAAGGGGAACGCACGTCGGCTTCTGGCGCTATACCCTTATGTGATATATGCGTGAGCCCAGCGAGTTCACACGGGTGGCCCCCATCCACTGGCAGATGCCTTGTTGAACGAGGCTTGGTTGGACTGTCGGTATCACGGTCCTGTGTACAACTGGTTATCGCGACGATCGGAGAAACACAGGCGTCAACGTATCGTGAAGTAGCGAGTGTGGAGGATTCGATCAGCGCCGGAATTGACTGTGCTGATTGGCAGCAATAACAAGTTTCGTGAAGACAGTTTGGGGGGCAAAGAACCGCAATAGTGCCTTGATCGTCTTTCCCGTCACGGGGTACCAGCTGGACGTGTGATCTACCGACGCTCCTTGGGCTGGGACTGTATGTGCTGGCAGTAGCTCTTTCGCCAAGTACTGCATCCTGCACGGAAAAATCAATATCCTTTTCCGTGCCTGTGCGACAAATTTCGGGGGGTTTGGCCGGTGGCGACCCCGGGCTGTCACACTCAAGTTCCCGCTTCGGCAAGATAGGAAGAGACAAGCTCGGAGTGAGTTTTGAACGCCTCCCGCGGCCAACGCTGACGAATGAGCTGTTCGCTAACAGAATTTCGCGAAGGGATTGCGGACTCGGAGTGTCGCCAACGGGTTTATAGCACGAAACAGATGTGTCCTTTTTGGCAGGACTTGATGGACGTGTCAAAGGTCGGGGTTTGACCTTGTCAGGATTAAAGACACGAGATTCCGGGAGCCAAACGCGAGAATCGACACTCTCCGTATCAAGATCGGCGAGGGTTCGATACTTCACACCTTTGCTCTTGAACGGTGATTCCGGACGCCGAGGCATGCACCTTGAGGCCACCGGAGTGCGTTTCTCCGCACCGGGATGCGAGTTTGAAAATGATGGTGTACGAGGAGGTGAGCTCCAGTCGGATACTTCGAGCTGGAGAGGCCTTCCATTGATATCTGATCCGAGCAAGTACCCGTCAGGAACAACTGGGTATGCTCTCGAGGAGCTGGAAGTGGATGTAAAGTGAGGTGAACGTCGCGCGACGGGAGACTTGTCACAAAAAACTTGAGTATCGTCTTCCTCGTATAAAGGTGCATATACTTGCGTGACCTCCGTTGGAGGCGAGGGCGTCAAGTGCGAAACCACTGGGTCTCGCAATTGCCGCCTGAGCTTCGCGACCCGCGAATACGCAGACGACGAGAGTGACCTTTGCGACGCCGTCAATTTGCGCTCAGTTTCCGAGTCTAACTCGGAAGGGGTCCTCAACAACGCTGCTTCCTCCCCAAGGGGTGATAGCGGTGCGTTCTTTGACTTGGATTTGCCAGAGAATTTAACTTTCTCCCCTGCATCTGGGTATGCCTTGACCTCGCCTCTCGCCTTTGCGGCTTCAAAGACGCGGTAGGCTTCTTCTTCTGAAAGAAAGCTTTGAAAGATTGCACCTCCGGGGATGTTTTTTGTCTTAGGCCCGGCTTCGATCCTGTCGATAGCAATATCAGAAACCAACTTGGCGTTGTCATGGGCCAAGAACACGCACCAGCTTGGATATACGCCAGGCTCTGTGCCAAAAATGACCACGTACCACTTTCGCTGGTAGACCATGTAAGTGAAGCGCGTATGGTTGGGACAGGAGGCTATTGATTTATATGTTCAACTTTTAATGGACCCGTCTACGTAAAGATGCCTTAATGGCAGCTGCTGCCATGACATGGTAGCCTTGTAATTACTGTCCAACCAAGTCATACTGCTATGTATCCACCACGACTGGATCGTTGCATTCGTACATTCGAGCACAAGTGTGAAACCACATCTTGCAACATGTACGGTACCTCTCTCCAGAAATCTCGGTGTCTGGCGAATTTAGTCACGGGATCATAAGCGAACAGGTGACTCACGGTATCAAATCCCAGCCACGGGCGCCATACGTAGAATAATTGTAATATGCCCCCAATGTGAAGTACGCGGCAAACGCCAGAACGAGCCTGTTTGCGCGATAAAATAAGCCATGGTAGGAGAGCATCAAAGGACGGTGCTTACATGAGAAAGAAAAACCCGAGACCACTGCCAACGCTTTCGATGGGCGCGTCACCTGCCTTACCACCACCGCTACCGCCGCTGCTCTCATCTTCTTTCGGTGTCCCGGTGGTCGCACAAACTACGGATGAACTCCATCCCACTGCGGCCTGCCCGTTCTCATAAGATAAAAATTGCGGATCTGTCGTGTCTTCTGCGCACGTCAACGAAATTTTGAACGACTGAGGAACCGCGCTTGAGGAAGAGGGTGGATAAGAAGCACCATGAAACGTTATGACAATACCCTCGGGTGCTGGATATCCTAGTAAGTTTCAGGACAATGATGACATCGCATCGTCGCACGTACATGGCAAAGCGTAAGTTTCGATGTCGAGATTCGATGATTGGGCGATGGGAACCACCGCCGTGACACGATCTGGATATTCCGCTTTCTTGTTTATAACGGTCAGACACGCCCTTGTGCCCGAAGGACACTGGACAACAAGCTGTGGTTAAGTGAGAGAACTGTTACACTTCAAGCTTACCTTGTCTTCCGAAGGCCTATTCTCCACGTCTGTCAGGTCCGCACACAAATCGAATCTCAGCTCGTTAATATAGGTGCTTGGGGGCGTTTCCCTTGTAGAAGTGAGAACCTTGGTGCCTCCGAGCTCCGATAAATCAAACTTCTGCTCTCCTACGGTGAACTGACAACCTTCTGCAGCGGCATGTGGGGCGGTGGAGAGAAGAAATACAAGTGAAAGTAAGTAGAGAGAGCAGGACGTTGCTGGTCTTCTGCGTACTGGCATTTGGATGGAGAACAAGATGGCGCAACGGTGACAGGGCGAAGCCTATGCATTACATAAGACGCGCGTGGACGCGTAAGGACGTCAGATTAGGCAACAAGGCTTGCCCTTGGACGACCACCACCTCAAGTCATGGCAGGCCTGGAGGGACTTTCTTCCCTCATTTACCACGAAATTCAGCAATCTGGGTCAATGCTTTGTGCCCAACATGCACTGAATTCGTTACTCCGTACGTGGAACGCAGCTCTCAGCGTTATCAGATATGTTCTCAATGTGTCATGCTCCACGGCAGAAGGGAACTATGTCGGTGACATCTCGAGATGTTCTCCGTCATATCGCTGACTCGATCAGTCCAGTTCACTGCCCCAGACCTCTCTGAGCTTGCGCATCACCTAGATGACCTTGAACAGAGCTATGACGAAGATATAAGGGGTCGCGCTAGTGCAAACATGGACGATACAGGTGCTTCTCCAGTTGGTACGGTCAAAAGTTTCTTACTGCTGTTTTAGGTTTCTTCTCAGTGCAAGTTTTGGAGAATGCACTCCACGTATGGGGTTTAAGGTAAAAGAGCATCTGACTGTTTCCATGTACAATTTTTCATCATACCAACAGTCTTGTTCGATGGCGTTCAGAAGCCATGAAACCATATCAAAGCTATCCGCAGTAAGGTTGTTTAGCGCGTCCACCCGGGTAAACAACTCATAGTATCCCATAGCACCCAGCTTGCCTTTGTCCTAAATCAAAATCAGCATTGGTACACCCTTCGTCGCTTTGGTAATTCCGGAGAAAGTGGCCATTGGTTCAACTTAGACTCGGCCAAGCCATCCCCTCAATGGGTCAGCAAAACGTATCTCGGCATGTTTCTCCAGCAAGCAGAGCAAGACGGTCAGTCAACAATGCTAGCATGATTCTCATACTTTCTGATAAGCCGTAGGCTACTCTATATTTGCAGTAGTACCCATCGAATCTTCTAATCTGCACCCTCTTCCTCGCACCGATGCGGATGATATTGCGTTGACTCTTCCCGAACCATCCACCTTGTCTGGCCCCCGCACCTTTTCTTCGTCTGATGCGGGCTTTGAAGACGAAGACATGGACCTGCAGGTCGCCCTGCAAGCCTCTTTAGCCGACTCTGATCAAGGGGGCAGCGCGAGTGGTGGCGGTTCCTTAAACAGACCGGAAATTTATCCCTCGCCTGTAATACCTTCGTCTCGCACCTTTCCGGGATTCCCCCCAGAATTAACGCCTTCCGCTCGAGGAAATTCAAGCGGAAATCAATTGGGCATTCCGCCTAACCAGGATCCTTATGGAAATGCGGATGTTGACCTAGTGAGCGCTTCCATGGAAAGAAATCGGGTCATCATGGAAAGGTTTCGTCAGGAACAAGAGGCGGCCCTGCGAGAGCGATACGAAGACGAGATTTCACAGTTTGGTCAAGAGCAGGAACGCTACTCGCGTCAACGACGAGAAGCTGAAGTGAACGATGAAGATGAGCTGCTTCGAAGAGCGATGGAAGACTCACTTGCGGAGCGTCGTCCACGGAGTAGCGACGGTTTGGAAATGACAGAGTTGGATGATAATGAGGAGTATGACGCACCCCCGGCGAAGCCAAATGCCCATATAATGGATAGAGTTTACGACGATGACGACGCGGAGCTGCAGGCAGCCCTCAAAGCATCTCTAGAAACTATGCCACCTGGCTTCACTCTGCCACCGAGTACTCAATCACTGCCGCCCCGGCGGTTGACAAATGTGCCTTTCAGCGCGGTGACAAACATTAGCCAAGCTGTGGAAGAGAGTGAAGCTGAAACCGAGACCGAAACCGAAACAGGGACAGACGCGGAAGGCGTGAGCGGTGAAACGTCTCGGGCGTCGAAGGAAGAAGTTAGCATCGAAGAAATGCGTAGACGTAGACTGGCAAGATTTGGAGGGTGACGATGGACGGCGTTCGTACTACTATCTACCAAAACGCTACTTCATGTCCTACTACCGGACTTGGACGTGTAGTTGACTCACAAGGACTCGGAACTGGGACAAGTTGATTGGACCGATTGCTGCTTAAGTTTCGGTTGATCGTGCATTCATTGCAACGACATCGAGATTACACCAGTACAATTACAGTAAATTATTTAGTACAAGATACTATCACATACACCAAGGGCTGCCCTCAGGACTCTGGTGGCAGCGATTCTTGTTCTCGACTTCGCTGGCGTCTGTGCGCGAACCGCAGATAGCGGGAAAATCTTGGGGGCGTATTTGCTTCACTGTTACGGTCGGCTGGGATTGCCCCACCTCCGAGCCCCGACTCTCCAGATATGATTGTCTCCAGCGCATGAAAATCTGGTCCGATGATGATTTCACATCAGTCTCTGATTCTCAAGACACCCGAATCCTGTCTTACCTTGTCGACATATGGGACAGGAGCCTGAAAGCTCGAGCAGCCAAGGATCCACGCATGACTGGTGAAATCGGTGTTTTCCTTCACATGGCAGAACCCGTAAATCGTCCCCTTCTTCGAAATCAACGATACAAATCGGGCAAGTTTCTCGTCCAATTCTCTCTGGCATTCGTGTATCTGTCTCACGATTAGATGCAAGCACGTGTGATTCCGCAGGCTCGGCAATATTTGTGTGAGGTAGCAAATCGACCTGGTCGGTTACTTCAGACGCCGTATCACCTTCACCTAGTCCTTGACCAGCAGTGGAAGCGGCTGTCCCCTCCCCAGGATGGTGTTCGTTATGCTCCCCCACGGGGCCCAGTTGCCCCAACCCAATAGAGTCTGGCATGGGTACAGGGCCGCCAGACCCCATCTCCATAGGTGCTGATTCAACGTCTTTGCGACGGGAAACGCTAGACTCTTGATCATTTGATCTAAATTTGACGATCGGGAATGTATCGATAATTGCTCTCCCAAGACCGCCTGCCCGGCTTTGTCCACCACCGAGTGTGGGATCTGCCGCACGAGGGCCATATCTTTCCGGATACCTAATAGCCCTGATGGCCTGCCATATATCTGTAGGTAACTCGGGACATTAATACTCAAAAGTAAAACGACGTACCCCTGATACAATTACAACACAAAATAGGGCAGATACGCAGCCAGTTATAATATATAAAACTATCCTGTGAAGGAGTTAAACGTATTCAGCCACCTGAGCTAGGTCCTCACATGGCAACCCCCGTGTTCTGAGAACTACTACTGCTTGTCGGCGGTGCCGTTTGATTCGCATCATTCTGTAACCCTCCGCTAGGAACGCCGGAATCCCAAGCGGGTAGAGCGGCGAAAAGGAAACCAGGAGCAGCAGGATAGCCGGATGCAATTGTGCTGTTCATTACCCCCGCAGCGTCATTCAACATCGTTGCATCGAAGAGACCGTAATACGCTTCGCTGGATGGCCCGAACTGACCAAATTCGTATTCAATATTCCTAAGCAGATGCGATACTTTAGCCAAAGTCGAGAAGGAGTGGATGAAACAGACCAGGAAGTATTCAAATTCGGCGTGGTGAATACATCGAGAACTGAATTTCGATAGCCCGGATTAATTACGCATGTTTCTGAGTAGAGGGAGTATAATATCTAGTTCAGAGTAACATGCAGCCAACGGATACCACACAAAATGTCAAACTTACAGCTGATTTCGCGCCACGATCTTTTGCCAATGTGAAGACATCGGTTTCGGTGAATGAGTTTGTCGAGTTGGCGTCACAAGACACAAAAGCAATCCAAGGCGTAGTTGCTACAGCGGTCTATACTCAATAGCGACGACATGAACATGCGCGTGCACGCACTGGTATCGCTACCTGCGCTATTCTCGGTGAAGTGAGCAAGAATACCCTAAGCAGGTTTAGCGGGGCAAGGGGAGACGTCATTACACACCCACCTGGATAGGGTCGATATTACTACCTTCGGGACCAACTGGTTGTCGTGTGACATACTCCCACTCAGATCTAGTGAATCAAAACCACATCAGGGATCAGCCGGCAACAAACAATTAGATACTTACCCATTCCTGTACCACTGTAAATGGAGTGTAGATGTCTCCGTTCCTTGAACTGTGCCATTGGAAGGTTGGGCAGGTATGTATCCACACACACCGAGCACATGAAGGAGTGTGAGCAGCACAGGCAGGGTAAGAACAAGGATGACATTTCTGGAGACCATGACAAGGTGACAGATGATGAAGGATAGTCGACCTCGACCTCGAGATTTTGGCGTGGTGCATTATTAAATGCCAGCGAGCCGTACCAGCTGCGCTGGGCCAGCCTTATTCGGCTAATCCGCAGATCATATAAAACATAGTAGTATTACAATTCGTTTCGTTACGAACTCACAGCACAGTGGCTAGGTATACAGATCTTTATCCCTCACGGACAACCTCCTTGACGGCAGCAGCAAAAATCT
Source organism: Pulveroboletus aff. annulatus (assembly GCA_038094595.1). NCBI lineage: Eukaryota > Fungi > Basidiomycota > Agaricomycetes > Boletales > Boletaceae > Pulveroboletus > Pulveroboletus aff. annulatus. The sequence continues at coordinate 110,768 of JBBPTX010000011.1, read as the reverse complement.
CACATCCCTTCTCAAGGTCCGCCTGCGAGATGTTCAATGGCGGAATGAACCTGACCACCTCGTATATCGAAGTAGTCAGGATCAACAGGCCCTTGTCCATGCATCGCCTAGCCACACGAGCCGCGAGCCCCTTGGGGGCCGACAGACTCAGGGCTGGATCTCCTGATGGATATGATGGAGAGGCGAATTCGACTCCAATCATTAACCCCGCTCCGCGGACATCCACAATGTTTGAATTGATCGCAGGGTCAATGCGGAGACGGTCCAATGATGCCAGCAGTTCTTGTGATCTGAACAGAGGCGTAAGCAGAATGCACCCTCGCACACAAACCATAAAAAAGACAATACCGTGCGTTAACGTTATCCAAAATTTTCTCCTCTTCGATGACCTCTGCCACAGCTACGGCAGCTGCACAGGAGACTGGATTACCAGCGTATGTGCCACCCTGTGAAACGAGATGAGCTGCGAATCAGCTTGGCAAGAACCGATGTCACCATCGAACCAGGTTTTAATCGGTCTGTTAGGTCCTTCCGGCTAACTATAGCACTCAAAGGGAACCCATTTGCCAGACCCTTCGATCCAGTAGGTCAACGACATCAAGCATGGATCGACACAAGAACGTTCTTACCTTGGCCATTGTCATGATGTCTGGACGAACACCACTGTATTGAATGCTGAAAAGTTTACCCGTCCTGCCAAAACCACTCTGGACTTCGTCAACTACGAGCAGGATACCATGCTGGTCACAAATCTTCCGGATGCCTTGCAAAAAAGCAGGAGGGGCAGGAACATAACCTCCTTCACCCAACACTGGCTCGATCAGAATAGCAGCAGTATCTTTGGGTGCAGATTGCTGTTTCAAGACGAGTTCCAGCTGGTAAAGAGATAGCCTGACGAGTTCCTCTTCGCTGGTGTTCGGCGGGAGTCCGGATTGGTGCCAGTAAGGAAATGGTGTGCTGAACACGCCAGGCTAGTCCTGATCAAAAATGGTGAAAATTAATAACCCAGCAAAGCAGCTCACCATCAAGGGGAAGAAGCCTTCGCTGTACACAGTCTTACTTTTCGTAACAGCCATGGCACCATAAGTACGGCCATGAAATGCACCTGTGGCGACACAAATTGAGCGATATGCAAACCAGGTAAAAGACTGGAGCGGTGTTCAGTATACCTTGCATGCTGATGACGTTTTGCCGACCCGTAATCTGGCGTACCATCTTCAGGGTTGCTTCGATAGCCTCTGAGCCCGAGTTCCAAAAGTAGAATGAATCCAGAGAGGAGTCAGGCATGACTGGAAGAAGCTTCTCGATGAGGCGAAGGTATGGATGGTGGAAGGCGATGCCACACTAGACCAATATCAATATACACGGAGGCGTACTGAGAAATGAGAATTACTTGGCCGTGAACGAGGTTCGTACACTGATCTGCGGCAGCTTTGCTAACCTTTGGGTGACAATGGCCTGATACGGTTCGGCTGACGCCCTGAAGCAAGGTAGAGACAATTTACTTACCGAGGTTGGTCACGCCGATTCCACAGCTGAAATCCAGCATACGCCGACCGTCCTCGAAAGTGAGATACGAACCCTCGCCTTTGCTCATGACGGCCTCAGTCAGCCGGCCAATACCCGCAGTGACATGCCGTTGACCAAACGTGACTAGACTGTCTGACGAGGTCGCCATGCCCCTCACATCCTGTGCGAAGCGGAGACGGTAGAGTCCTCGGATTCTAGAGTAAATTGTCGCAAAGGTAGTCAATTTTAGTCACTGGACATACAAGCTGGCGCGTTCGCAGGAGAGCATCCGTAGCATGTTGTGGTCGAGATGAGAAGAAGTGGCTAGTAGTATTTACAAAAGTAGCTTGCCAATTGGGGTCAGTCCATCGAATCCAGCATCATACACCATCTGGCCACGCAAAAATGTCTGCAACACAACTCCCTTGAGCACGAGCCCCTCGTACGCAGAAAGCTTGTTTTTGAAGTGCAAATGTTCCTTGGACACCTGTGGCTGATCAGACAGGTGAACACACAAATCCCAATCCAATCCTTCCCTTGAACTCGGCTTCCGCGTCCCAGATCACAAAGTCACCATCAAGACCTACGGCTAACGCACCTTTGACCTCACCCAGTCCAGCATGTTCCGCCGTCCGTTTGCTCGTCCACTGAATTATTTGGCCGAGTGTCGCTCCTCTCTCGGGCTTTCTGCCTTCGGTCCACAATAAACTCAAACCAAGACCGAGGCCGTGGATTCCTCCCCATGCTGCCATGATGTCTCCCTCTTCTACTTTTTTCAGTTCCAGAACACAGGGGCTGTGGTCAGACACTACACAATCAATATCTCCGTCCAGCAGTGCCTTCCAGAGTCGGTCGCGATTGGCCTCACTACGGATGGGAGGGCAGCACTTGAACTCGGGGTGTCCGTCGGGAATCTCGTTCGCAGAGAGGCATAGATAGTGAAAACAGGTTTCTACGGTTAGTTTCAACCCCTTTTCCCTTGCGGCTCGGATGGCATCAAGGGCGGCCGATGCAGACAGGTGCACAATGTGGCACCGAAGTGATGGACACTTTTCTTGAAGACGTATTATCAACGCGATAGCATTCACTTCCAGATCTTCGGGTCGCGAAGCCAGAAAGGTTTCATAGTGCGTTGGATTGGACGAGGAGTGCGGAGGAACAAGACCGGGGGGGCTTTCCAGCTCTGCATGAAATAACAGCACAGTCGACTCGTGCTAGAAAACCGTGAGATGAAGAGAGTGGCACTCGAGTGGATTTACTGACCTCTATTTCCTTCATATGGTCCTCAAGATCACGAACGGAAACACAAGGGAATTCCTAGGTGCACGTTGCTAAGAATCGTGCTCTTCATAAAATTTCATGGTCTACCTCTACACCACTTTCTATCAGAAAGCATTTGAAGCCTTTAACTCCTGCGGAGACAAGAGGTTTAAGATCTTTCTGATTCACACCCAAAACATGTAAGATCGAAAGTAAGGCAACAATAGGATGCAACTTTCCTGGTTCCCTGGAATGGCACCTCCCCAGAATGCAACATCAGTCCAACAGTGACCTTGCGCGAACTTTTGCTTGATCTCCAAGTTTTCCACTGTCGTTGTGGGCGGTATTGAATTCAAAGGCATGTCCACGACAGTCGTAATCCCGCCCGAGACCGCAGCCCTTGTGCCAGACCAGAAACCTTCCCAGTCGGTCCGACCCGGTTCGTTCAAGTGTACATGTGCACTGGGAGGTAGTTCAGGCTGTGGTTCAGGAAGTCATACATTACGACTTACTCGACAAGGCCAGGGAGTACGTGCTTGTCGCCGGCGTCGAGAACCTGGATGTTGGGGTGGTTGGCTGCATCTTCACCGAGATAGCGCAAGTCGATGGACACGATCTTTCCTGATGTCCGATCGACGGTGATCGTGGCCGGTTGAGGATCTCCAGACGGGAGGAGGACGTTCTTGCTAGTGACTGCCAAGTATTGCATTAGTGCCAGATAAGATCAAGCCCGGTTCAAGCTAGCGAATATTCAAGTTACTACGACTACCGACGTAGTCATTCTCGACGACGACGGACGCAATGGCCAAGTCCCCACTCATCGCAACGACCGCCCTCGACGACCTAACGGGCTCACTGGACTCGCTGCTCTCTCCAAAGGTCCCTGTGCCGGCCTCCTTGTCGCCACCAGACTCGGCCGCAGACTCTGACTACAACGACGTCGCCCTCGAGGATGATTCGCGCTTTTCGACGGTCCCACTCTCCGAGCATGCCAGCATCGCATCCGATATCGGCCAGACAGCAGCCAGGCTCGAACGACGCACGACGATCTCGTCGGCACCTTTCAAGGCTTTACAGTCCTTCCGACAGTTTACACACAAGAGATCAGCCTCGAGTGTCACTGCAGACGAAATTTCTGGCGGTAACATCCTTGCACGCCTGGGAATGCAAAGAGTACACGAGGAAGATGACCTCGATGTGCTTGGTGATGCTCAACAGAAACTTCATCAAGAGTTCCTTCGCCTTCACAACGAACGGCGGGCAGAGCCCGCCCACAGCGAAGAAACTTCCATTGATTGGGGTCAGTCCAGGCTTTAGCTTTGCAGACCCTAGCTAACCATGATTTCACTTCCAGATTTCTGGGGCGCCGTCATCTCCGGTACATGGATTGATCTGTTATAACCTTCACATGAGCTGACGATCCCACAGACTATCAAGCATACGCTGCTGCCAACCCCGAAAAGCTTGCCAAAGCAATCGAAAAAGGGATTCCCAGTTCACTGCGAGGAATGATGTGGCAGTTAATGTACATGGAACACCGGACCTGCCTCTCCCTCGCTGACAAGTTCGTGACAGGGCAGCATCCAAGGACACTGAACTCGAGAATACCTATCTGACGCTACTGAAAGAAACAAGTCAACACGAAAAAGCAATCGCCAGAGACCTCGGGAGGTCAGGTCATAACCCATTTGGGATCGAGGTATACCTTTCTGAAGCACAACCGGTAGAACGTTCCCCCACCACGAGTTCTTCACAGATGGTCAAAGTATTGGCCAGGAAAATCTATTCAATGTCCTAAAGGCATATTCTCTGCAAGTTTCCGTTCCCTTAGCAGTGTGGTGTATATCTGCAACTTCATGTTTAGGTATGATTCTCAGGTTGGTTACTGTCAAGGTCTATCTTTTGTCGTTGCTGTACTTCTGTTAAACGTGGGTTCCTCTCTTATCTTGTGTAAACAGCCCCGAAAACCACTGCGGCCAGATGCCAGATGAACAAGCATTTTGCCTCTTGGTTCGCTTGATGCATACCTATGATCTCCGGGGGCACTTTCTGCCTGAAATGCCCAAGCTGCAATCGCGGCTCGTGAGTTCCGCAACTTTCCCTGTCATACGCCATCCACTGAGCTTGTTTAGTTTCAGGTACCTTTGAATATGCTTGAAATGTCATCTTCTGAATTCATGCAGTTTGATAGATTGATCGAGGAGCTCTTGCCCGTATTACACCTACATTTTCTGCGGCAAGGCATTAAATCAAGCATGTTCTGTTCACAATGGTTTCTTACACTGTTTAGTTACAGGTGGGTCGACATCTGTACATATCTAGCACAGCATAGTCGAGAAAGCTCTAGATTCCCGCTCGATATCGTGTTCCGAATATACGACAATTGCCTTGCAAGTGGCATCGAGGCTATATTTGCATTTAGTATCGTGCTACTGCAAAAGAATGAAGATGTATTACTCACACTCAAATTTGATGAAATATTGGCATTCCTTAAAACAAGAGTATTTGAACGATACAGGGCAAGTAACCTTGTCTTTATATTCCATATAAATTGAAATGATTTTCACGATAGATCGAGCCTCCGGGTAAAGATACAGAGGTGGAACAAGGTGACCCACAGATCAAACATAATGTCGACGAGTTCGTACAAGACGCTATTTCCTTGAGAATTACGCCATTCATGTTGGATGCTTATGCGCACGAATACGCTGATCTTGTAAGAGCACGGGAGGCTCATGCCATCGAAATGGATACACTTCGGAATAGTAACCGGGCGCTTGCTGCAAAAGTGTAGGTTCCGGTGTCCTTGTAGTGGTTAATTGTCCAATTACGTTTTCTAGCAAAGAGCTCGATGCGAACCTCGCCCAGCTGAACGCCGAACACGTGGAGGTATTGGTATGTCGCTGCCTTTCGCATCTTGCCTGTCGTGACTAACCGAATAGAACCAACTCGTGATGGCTCGTCTCCGCAATGAGGAAATGGAGGAAGAGCTTGTCCGCTACAAATTGCTGTCAGATCTATCTCGAATAATTGTCGGTGGATGGCTGACTCCTTTCGCTAGTTATGCCGAAGCAATGCACCAGAACGAGGATGCCATGTTGTCTAACAGGCTGTCCAAAACACAAACTAACCGCAGAGGAAGTGGACATCGGTGACTAGTAATCGTTTACATTGCGACTGGATAGTTATTATAGAAGTACTGTCACTACTGTACACATACCATCAGAGGCAATACCAATCTTGATACACTTTTCGCCGTGTGACTCACAGTCAACCTTTGGTGGACCCCTGTGCCAACTGAATCTGTGTTACACGGCTATTCAGTAAAAATCCTATATCCAACTCTGTTGCACTGACTTCTTCCCTGGTAATGGTTTGCAGTTCGCCTGGAGCCGTGGCCTTGCCCATTGCAGCACTTAGTGCGACTTTGGCAGCGGCAGAGACGGTAGATTGCTTGGAAATCCGATACTTGATTTCTCCGGGAATGACTTCTATAACACACCATCTCCAAGATTGCCTATGTACCCAGTTGCACTGACCGGTTATAATCAGCCCAGTGGGAAAAGAATTGAACGGATCAGGAAGCATCAAGCTAAACCAGTGCTTGTGAACAACTTCCTTGTCCTGAGTAACCCGAGCTCTTCCGGAATAAGATGCCCAATCGGTCGACGAAGGGTCAAAGAAACGTTGAGGTGAGTGTTATTTTCGATCTCTTCAAGCTTGGAGGAGACATTGTTTGCGAGGAAAATGAGATTCGGCGGTGAATCGTCAGACACTAAAGAATAAATGAGGACAATAGGAGGAAGGACGACTCGGACACACTGTTCGCAGGGGTCATGGCACGAGAATGGAGGTTATTGTTTGGATCACGAGTGACCAGCATCCCGGTCTTCACAGCCTTGACCACGATCTGCAGATCTGAGTTAGGTCAGGAATAGCGAGACCCGTACATTATAGGGAAAGGAGAACCTGTTATCCTCTGGAGTGAAACATCCTTGCTTTCCGCGATGTGCGAGTACAGGTCAAGGCAAGCTCGTTCTTCGGGGGAGACGACCATGGTGGGATGGATTGAAGTGATTGAATGAACTCGACTCCTTATATTCACTCGACTGGTGTGACATCATCAACCTAGTGGGTCATGCAGCTAATTTACAGTCTTGATCCAAATCGTAGTCGTTACCATACATCACAAGCAATCCGTATCTAAGTGATACAGTCAGTTCAGATGATAATGCCACAGACAACGTGCGGGTTCTTAAACGCGAAGTTACATGAGCAACATTACGGAGAGACGAAGGGGGATGATGGTTGTGAGCCCCTGTTGAGAGCTGGAACCTTGTCTGCTTCCCATGTACCAGGTACCAACACGAACGGGATCAACCACGTAGCGGTCAGAACAACACCATAACCTGTAGTTCGTTCAGCCGCAACTCGATGTGTGGTGAGGAGAAGGCCATGCCTTTATCGAAGCTCCTAATTGCGGACCAACCCCATGCGATAAAGCCTCCCATATAGCCTACATAAGGGACCAGGTGGCGAAGAATGGCCACTCCGGGACGCACCTGCGGCGGGAGCAACGCGATTGGCAGGTGGTCCATAAGCCACTGAAGAGCGGTCGTGATTATTGCCGCACGTTTTACAGCCTCGAGTTGTCTATTATTCAGAACATCTAGGACAGGAGGCGGGAGATAACTGGGATGGGCAATCGGATCATGGCCATTGCAAGCACGCTATGTTACTCACATCCGGAATCCCCACCACATAGTTTGGACGGAAATTTTTGTAAGTGAAGGTAGCCAGACGCGATACTCCTTCACAGGTGGTCGATCCCTTGTAGGTTCAGTAGCAGCAGGAAACTGTACCGCGCCAGCAGATTCCGAGTCCGCCTCCGATTCACGGGCACTAGAAAGCTCTCTGCCACTTGCAAGCACTTGATCGATGGACTCCAAAGGAAGCGGCGCAAAACGAGGCTGAGGGCTACGCCAACCACCGGATCCAGGCTCTGAATTATGAACGCTCGGGGACCCTCCACTGTCTGCTAGTGCTCCATCGATGGATTCCAAAGGAAGCGGAGAGAAAGGTGGCTGAGGGCTGCGTCCACCACGTGTTAGCACTCGGTCAATGGACTGCAATGGGAGCGGAGAGAAGCGTGGCAGGGGACTGAGTCCGCCACTGCTCAGCATTTGATCGATGGAGTCGAAAGGCAGAGGAACGAAACGTGAGAGAGGGCTGCGACCAGGACTACCCACCACCACTTCATCAAAGGACTCTGAAGGTAGCGGAACAAAACGTGGCTGGGGAGTGCGAATCTCTTCTCCATCCCCATTTATAGATACGATTTCCGAGCAGGCGATCTCGACTTCTGAGGTGTCATCTGGTTCCAGCGGACCATACATCATGATGGAGTTGTTGTCATCAACGCAATCCAAGACTTGGTCATGCGAAGGCTCCGGGGTACTCGGAGGCCCGGCTGTCTTGCCTGGCCGCAAACGGTCCAAAGCAGACCACAAGGATTGCCAACCGTTTTCAGAATTTGGTGGTGTAAGACAAGCAAGAAAATGTGGGTCTCGTGCAGGAGAGGGGATATCATCGGCCTCATCCTGCGGAAGAGTAGATGCAGTGGATCTAAAAGAACCCGGAACTATACCAGGCGAGAAGGCAGGAAATGTGGAAAACATGTTCTGTATTTTCTTCGAGAGTATGCTGGGCCCGGGAGAGGCTTCTGCTACCACCGAATCGGTACTCGGCATATCTGTGGGTGTCCGAGTTGCATGAAGGGTCTGCGATGGCAATTCGGCGGGATCAGCGCTGGCGTCGTCAGTATCCGTTGCGACCCCGATATGAGGTGCTCGGTGTGTGAGCTTCGTGAAGTGCCCAATTGCGGTCGCTGTCTGCTTAGACATCCACCCGGTTGAAGCAACACCAGTCTGTTCTAGTCCTTGTGCCGAGGTGACTTGTTGGGTTGGCCGGGTCTTGCTTAACGAACGGAGGAAGCGCGGGGCAAGGTCAGTGTCGTCCATCTCGGACGCAAAACACGAGTCGTGGCTGTGTAGGGTCTATGTACAAGGATTAATTTACAGGCGCGTGTTACAAGCAGGTTCAATGCAACGCGCGGTCGCCGCAATGCGAAAGTTCATCGGGATAACTGTGTGTCTGTTTAGAGATCAGTAATAGAAGCCAATTTGTGCGCTAGTTCTCACTCGTAATGCTTCTGTACCCCATCACCCTCCATGATCAACACATCTCCCTGATATCCCGTGCAATTGAGAAAATACGTATTCCTCGTGGCCTGCTATTAACACTCACATGGCGGAGGGCTAGGGTTAATGCACAGGTGACCTTGCTCTTCGGACAGTCCGCGGCCACATGCGGGCGGAAATGCATTAGTGCTGCAGATCCGAGGGAAAGAGACGCAACAACCGGTCCTAATCCCTTTTCGCTGTCACTATGGAACTGGATGCAATCCATCAAAGTCCCTTCCGCTCGAATCGAGTAAGTAATACGCACGGACATCTTCTGTCGTTCCATATACGCCGCACTGAGAACCTCGTTGAACGGGACATCAGTGCATAGCGCAAGACTAGATCTCTCCTTGATCACTGCCAAGGCCCGTCGAACACAGTCAGGCGCGTCGTGGAAAGGGACCGTGTTTCCTGTCCCACCCACATACTAAATCAGGGTCAAAATTAAACAATCTAGAGGCGCGGACCTCGGGTTCTGTTCAACAGCTTACCTGGTATGGCTCACCAGCTGACATAAATGTTAATCATCGTCAAGTTACGCTTGTATGAAGACAAAGCTTACAGTTCTGGGAGAAGTAGTTAGTAAGTAACTGTCCACGCGCTTAAAAAAAGGTGTCAGTACGCGTCAAGATGGTCGGTGGATCAACGTACCTCTGTGCTGTGGAAAAGAACAGGTAACAATCCAGGTGTATCGGAGGATTAGTGCACTCACATTTCGCAACGGGTATCGTCGAAGCTTCAATTCACCAGTAGAAGCTTGTTGCTGATACAATTGGAAAATATTGTCAGCATCCTCATTCGACAGTGGTGTGCCAAGAATGAGGTGTATTTTACCTCTAATTAGATGAATCGTTATCAATCGTACAAGACGGGAATGACAACCTACCTGTCGTATGGCAAGATGAAAGTGAGACGGTTAGTGAACCCTCTGGGTGTTCCAAGGTCAATCGGCTCGATGCAGCAAGCAACAATGCCTATGAGAGTAGATGAAAATGTGAAATGGTAGCTAGGTTGCGTGGGTTACCAGAGTCTTTCCCAATTCGGGAGTACAAAAATTCTTTGTGGGGACGCTGGTGCCAGAATTCTTTTGGTGAACGTATCCTGCCGTTGACCACATGCTTGAGCTAGCCCGCAATAGACGCCAGTGATTCATAGAAGCTAACGACTACTTACTCCGCAATTGGAACATTCCCAGTGTTCCCATTTATACCTGTTCATTGCGTCAAGCGCGCCAAACTTTCTTGCTGTTAAACTTACCTGCATGAGAGGCGACCGCATTTCATGCAATGCCAGCCCTTGCTGAAGGTAATCGTAGTCGTAACACCACCAGACATTTCAACCACTCTGGTGGGTGTTAGACTCGGCAGACTTTCGAACGTCTGGGGTAACAGGCTTAAAAACTCCTCACGGTATTCCAGTTGTTCTGGTTCTTCCTCTTTAATAGTCCAAAATACATCGCAGAGGGGATTTAGGCACATCCAGCCTTGTTTGTAGATAAATGGACTGTGCTGTTGGCACCTTTCGCATTCGGCGCCTGAGTCTCCACCAATGTTTGCAAGGTCAGAAGAGCCTCCTGTGAGGCACATATCGGAGATTGATTCTGATGGCTTGGGTACCACATGCGCAATCTCCCGTTCCGACGCCCACCAGGGATCGCCTTGGCCCTCGCACCATTGGAACGCGAATTTCCACCTGACGATACGTCCTGATCCATCGCGAGCAGGTTGACACTCGGCTGATCATTAGTCAGATTATATGATTGACAGCTTGTAAGCACTGACCCCATGCGTGAGATATCCAATACAAGCCGAGAACTACATAAGTATAATTGCCCGAGGCGAGATCGTAAGGAAAGAGTGCGTATTTATCGTCGGCAAGAAGCACAAGAGGCCGTCGGTCCTTGTACGTCTTTACCAAAGCGCGGACTGACTTGTCAGAGGCTTCCTGGTCTTGATCTGTTTGGTAGCTTCTGGGACCTCTACGACGCTCGAGTATTGACTGGGATTTACCACCACTGTCATAAGATCTTGGCTACACTGTAATTCGGTAGGCAAAAATAAAACAAACCCATGCGAAATGATTAATTTCCCCCCGTGGTGGAACATGTCCCGACTGCAACGATCTTAAAAGCAAGAACAACGAATACGAGAAATTCGCACCTCGCAGCGTATGCTCCAAGGAGGTAACCCTTGACAATGTCGTCCTTCGAGTACACACCGCTATGGTATGAACGAAAATGATCGAAGGACTCGCAGACCTCTTGACGAGACTTGTTTGATGGTTAATAACCACAGATCAGCGGGATAGAGCGACACACCTGAGCCCATATACGTGGAGGAACTAAGAGGGAGGGCTTGACTGTAACAGTTACAGGCGGAGAATTTGCGATAGTGATCTGGTCGTTATTTGCTGCATCCTCGTCGTGCCCATCGAGGTCATCACCTTCTGCGTCCTGTTCTTTATTTTGAATCCAGTCGGATACGTCCGGCTCAACTCTTTCCTGTAGCACAACTACTCCATTGCTACCTACATGTCGCAAAAGTTGGTCGCCATGCTCTAAAGGTAAAGCTCCACACGGATCTCCCTGGACGGCAGCGTCTTCGTCAGGCACTAAACATTTGCTGTTTGCTTTTTTGGGGAGAGGCCGTGCTGTCCTAATGTCTGGACCAAGAAACCCACCGAAGTCAATCAGCGTGCTCGAACTCGCTTCAAATTCAGATCGGGTCCGTTTTCTGCGCGTCTTTGCTTTCCCAGTGACAATTTTCTGGGTTGCCAGGGGCCGTGGAACTATGGAATCTTGAGGGAACCTTGCCCGCAAGTCGTGCGTGAACTCGCATACCTCTCCAAATTCGTTATCTAGACTCGGAGTTGGCGTTAATAAAAGACGCGGTCGCTTGTTCATCCGAGCGGAGAGTGCACCGTTCGACTCGATTTTCCGCAGTTTTCCAGAGTTGAAACACTGCCACGACAGTTGGTTTGAGACATTTGGCTTTCCATTCCAATGCTTGCAGCGGGAAGTAAGCGGAACGTCATGCCTACCCTTATTTTCAAGGAAAGTGAAGTGGTCGGATTGCAAGCTTTTCAGGACCGATGAGAATTGAGAGCTACGAATATCATAATCCTTGCGGTGTCTCGGTATTTCAGTTCCGTGGACCAAGGTCTTCTCGACTACTTGATCTTTGGCTCCGACTTGCAACTGGGGTGATAGGCAACTCGGAGACAAACTCTTGAGTGCAAACTGTTTTGCCAATGTGAAATGAGATATGGAACTTGCAGGGGTAACTGAATGAATCCTGGATGGCACTCCCCCGTCCTCGGAAGCGCTAGAAGATGCAGTAACTGATGATTTCTGAGGCTCGAAGTCGGGGTTGTATTTCTTCTCCTTTCTAAAGGCTGGATATGGTGCCAGTTGTGTGGCTGGCACCAATACGGAGGGTACCTTTGCGTCGGCACTCGGGCCAGCCTGAGGGCACCGCGACATACCAAAGGAGGGATCTGGTACCAACATGACCCGCCGTCGAATGAGATTGCTTCGTGTTTACTGTAAATTTTCTGTCAATTTGAGACATGCGGCCGTTGTTAGCATAAAGCAGAAGGACCTTCATAGGCCCGGGGAAGCTGAATACCAGTCTTGGCTTGGCAGCAGTCACGCGGGCTGGGTACTCTATGTGGATGTGGAATGTGGATGTGGATATAAGGAATGTTTAGTTACCTCGACCCTACTAGTACACCTCACTTAGTCCGAGTTCGAGTCACTACCACTGGTATTTCTCTCGGCGCACGACGGCAGGGCACATGGGTTTGAGAGCAATTCCCAGGCCAGTGCACCCTTGCTTTAAGCTCTTGGAATAACATACTTGGTGGGCCTCCCACATTGCCTTGACATTAAGAAGCTAGATAATGCCTCGTCATGTAACCCAAACCTTCACTCATACATGGCCACCATATGACTACTATGTAGTGGCCCCGGCAGGAAAATGACTTTGCCATTACCGAGTGGGCAGCCTGGCTACGCACAAAGGGAAATCTAGATTGGGAAAACAGGTGAGATTACATTATTTTGAGCTCAAAGCGTGCTGGAGAGCCTCATAAACGTCTGCCTCTATCCGAGCCTCTAGTTTGTCTTCCTCTGACCCATTACCAGCGACGGCCCTTAGCGCTTCTTGTAAGTTAGCGCGAACAACCTTTAAGCAAGGCATCCATCAGTCAAGTAGGACACTCTGAGAAGGGGCGCCAGACCTCTGAGGAGAAAGACTCGAGTGGGGCACCCTCAACCACGTTAATCGTCAACTTGTTGCCAGGGTGAACATTTGCGAAGCCACCGGATACTGCAGGATTCAGCAACAGGAACGCGTATGTTGTTATATCACCTTACCAAACCATTTTTTCGACGTGTTTCCCGACTCAATAACTTCCACGATACCGGGGCGCAGGGGCTCAATGGAAGGGACGTGGTTTGCAAGAATACCCATATCTCCGGTGGCAGCTGATATGTTTACTTGGACAACATCTTCAGAAGTAAAGATGGCCTGACAAGGACTGTTAGACACGTAGAAGCGAGTCCCATTCAACGGACCTGGTGGGGAAGAACAAGCGAGAGCTTGATTTTGTCGGCGACCTCAGCGTAGCCGCGTCTTTGCAAACCAAGTGCTGAAGGGGTGCGCCTGGTGGCAGACGAAAGTAAACGCAGGGCAGACATCTTTTGTGGATAGTACAAGGCAAGACACTTCAAGTCTACTCGCATTTCGGACGAACCCGGTAAAGACATCACGTGACCATAATGCAAACCAATAAACGGGTATGTACCACACGTCTATGTCCCTCTCCCTACAATTTCTACAAAACTGCATTCATGGCTCAAACTTTGATTCATGCAAACCATTCACTTGAGATCGGGTGTAGTCTTGAGGAAGAAGCTGTGGAACACGCAGGGCGCCCCTCTCACTGGGAACGAGATGTTAGCAATTCCGATGCCCCCTTCCAATGCACAAGAACACGTACATCTCATCGACTGCAACAACGAGGTCATAATTAATTTCTTGACTGACAACAGAGTCGAATTTGTATGTGGGGTGCGCTCGGACAAAATCCCGCATCCACCTCGCGGTGGTAAGCAGCGAACCTGACACGTTTCAAGATCACAAGAACCAAACCACATCAACACAAGCACGGACCATTTGCACGACGACGAATCAGATCAATGTATCTGTTGATCTGTCGTCTCTCAGATGGGTCTATATCGAGTGTTTCAAGGTACGCCTCAACAAGTCCAAATAATCCAGGAAACGCGGGGCCCTGTGATGAGTGAGGAATGGATAGCAGTGAAGAACGCACTCAACACCAACCTTGCCGTCAAAAATCTCCTCCATTGACATTTCTTCGTATTCGTCTTTGATGGGTGTATTCACAGGAATAGACGGAGGGGGGACGCGGGGAAAACAATTTCGTAACTTTCGTTCTTTTGGCGGGACGCCATCGTTCCATTCAACAGGCGAGCAAGATCCAGACGACGACGGGGTGCTTATTGCGGGTGATATGTAACCTGGTGGCAACACACTCTTGCGGAAGAAAAACTTGCCCGCGCGAACCGCGTCCCGCTTCTGTGCCCGAGCCATATTTTCATCCACCTGGGTAACGTTGGTTGCGACAGAACAATAAGAAGCAGTGAATACACACCTTAGAGATAGGAATGTAAAAATTGAGGTTGAAAGCGAGAATGGCTCTAGACAGGAGTACAACGAAGACGGCAAATGCGGCGTTCTCAAAGTCGGTCAGCTGTACTTCCATGCTGCGGAACTCCACTCGCCAACCAATGGGAGAGTTGGGTGGCGGTGGTTTGAAACGGAGAGTTTGCCAATTCGTGGATTGGAGATTCTTGCTGGCAGTATTGGCGTCGAACGTTGCAGAAGAAGGGCGGCGCTCACCTCAAAATGATCATTGCTAGTTTCGTCATCCTGATTGATGGTTTCCGAAAATATTACCAGGGGGTCGCGAATAAATATGTGTGCCATGTGCTTGGAAAGCAACTCATCGATCCCTTTCGAGTAGATATGATCATGTGATCTCAAGCAAGTGTTGTACAATTCCACACGCACCATGGCTGACGAGGCGTGTATAAATTTCTTGGTCGTAGGGCACATTGGTGTCATTGTATGCTGGCTTATTGTTCCAATCCATTGATAAATACAAGTCAACGCTGTCATAGCGCGACTTTGGAATTATGTATTTGTTTTCCTTGAGTGGCTGAGGGCGACGGGATCAATCGCAAAATTGACATTACAAGAAGCTGATTAATTTACCTTACTTCCACGCTCCTCCGCGGTGCGATCATCCACACTGCCAGCAATGACATTCCAGCGGCAGTCAACGTCAGAAAGATAACCACGCCAAATAGGACTGGCAGCAGTCAGAGCCAACTGCACAGAGGAATCAGCGATATACATCTGGACTGGAAATTTTCATACCATGATTGGACCTAGTGGGATCAGGGCATCGTACATGCGCCTTGCTTCTTCAACATTGCAGCTCTGGAATGTGAGTTGCAAGCAACAGCAACCCATGCCAAACCCCATCGCGTCCATGTAAATATGATCTATTAAAGCTGCACCATTCTTGGCCTCTGTAAGGTGAGGTAGGTGTGGTGAGCCACTTTGAGCCCTTTTCGCGCAAGAGTAGCCTCACCAGCATCTTCTGCGTACAATGAACGCTGCCACGGGATAGTAGGATCAACGAACGGCCTCGGAGTCCTTTCATCAATGAAAATAGGAAGATTAATAGCAACCTTGGAACCTCTCCTTCTTCTAATGTTGGCGGTAAGGGTACTACGACAGATTTAGAAAGTAACAGATGTCCGAAAATGGACACTGACGGGAAACGTGCGTGTGGATTGGTAACCTCTTCTGGTAAAAATAGGCTGTGACTTGACACTGCGTCGTTAGCGCTGAAGTAGGGATCGGTAAAGACACCGGGAGCACCCAGGCGAGGGAAAGAAGTGAGTGTGATAGGCACTTCGTTGGCGTTGAGGTACCTCCTGGCGAGCAGGCGCCTGATACTCGAATGAACAAAGAACGGGACAACGAAGAGTGAAGTGCTTGCCTGTAATGCATATTGGACTCCACCGAGAGCAAGTCTTGAATGGAACCCGTGTACGGGGATCCGGGAGTCGACTCTAGCATGTATCTCCCATACTCTGGGTGAAAGGTGGGTACCGAGATCCTGAGGACCGTGTGGCAGGTGTGGATATAGCAAAAAAAACATAAACTTACGAGTCTGGGGTATCATGCTTCAAGTCGGATACGATTTTGCTGAGTTTTGCAAGAATCTCAGTCTGACGGAGAGAGAGTTTCGCGTTCTTTGTCTCGTCATCAAAAGCAATGACCATATACTCAATCTGGGGAAGATGGGTGAGGGTGAGATGCACTTTCAGTAGGAACCTATGGGCGATACCTCGTCACCCCAGAGTAGTTCGTCTCCATGTCTGTCCTTGACTCTGTCCCAGGTGTTGAGGAACTGGGTGATACCGTGTTTCCTGACATGGTCGGCATACACTTTTGCCTCATCCCATGCGAGTGGTGTTCCGAGATACAGGAGGCCCATGGTGTGAGATGCACAGCGGATTGCGCGACCTGGGAACAAACAAAAGGATAGAGAATACATATAACGGGTTTCGCAGCCCTGTCCTGGACATCCTTACTCAGATCAAACACCAGAATGATAGGGATTTGTAAGACTATCGGCGGGAACATGGCGGGTATCATTAGCCAAAAAGTCATATCTATGGGAACTAAAGTTTACTAAACGACGGTAATGACCGAACCTTTGTCATGTGGTTAATTTTAAGTTTTAACCATTCCCATTTGTTGTCCACTTGAGTATTATCTTGAGTGCAAGTAGAACATGTCTCAATGCACGGGTCCATGCCTCCTCCTGGCTGAACTGCAATTTGACCGACGCCTCTCCGATCTTGTCCTTGACAATTCTGGTTAAACATCAGTACATCGCTCTCACCAATATCGACATCCCGCTTACTGATGCGGAAAATCGACATTCAGATCCTGGGACTTGACATAATCCATAAGCTGCTTCAGGCATTCTAGGAAAGCAACCATCGCAAAATCGAATCGCCGGTTGTGAAGCAGCCGACCAAAGTGAAGATCTCCGGAGCCGTATAATTCGTATGTTGCCTTATCACCGGTCGTTCGTTCTATTCGCGAAAGGGAGCCCATTGGGATCAAACGATAGCTGTGAATGAATGTCAGTATCGCTTTCAACGAGTCACAGACAACGCACTTGTCAAATGTAAAATCTAGTTTCCGCGCAATGGTATATGTGAGCAATAATGTCTGCCCCCATGCCGCATTGATCTCGGGCCATTCCACCTGCACCACAATATGTGAAATTTGCTAAAGAGAGACGGTGATGTCACCCACTAGAACGCCGGGGACTCGTCCCAGTCGTAGACCATTTATGGTTCCAAATGCTCCATCGTGACCAATACAGAAGGCATCGTTGTAGACATTGGTACGTTCCAATTTCTCGTACACGGCATAATCCGCGGCATAGGCCGCACGCAAAGATGAAAGGAGAGCGGCTTGGCCTACAGAGACCAACTGTTGTTCGTTGTGCGCACGCCAGAACCTGCCAGATCATCAGTCCCGAAGGGAAACGCCGTCATGGTAGATCAGAGACACTGACTCGGCTTCTTCCTCTTCCAGGACTTTTTCTTCCAACTCCAACGCACGCAACTCTTCATCGAGCTGCTCCCTCTCCCGTTCGGCTTGCCTCAGCTGTTCAACCGCGACACGCTCTTCTGTTTTCAATTTCTCAATCTTCCTTTCTGCTTCATCCCTGCTTGTTTCCTGGCTCTCGCGCTCCCTCTCCTTCTTCAATTCTTTTTCAAAGGCGATATAGCCGTCACGCTCCTTCTTAGTTTCATCTAGCTGTCTTTGTAGGGATGAAAGAAGGATCTGGGTACACTCTGCACAAAGGGGGTGATCAATGTCGGCGCGAGTAGTCAGCAAGTTAAAGAGGCGCATGGTGGAGCGCAGGTGATGCGATATGGGTGTCGGATTCGGTTGATCGGGTTCTGTTTGCGAGGGTACTGAGGGTGATGGCACCGGCGGTGGGCCTTTTGATAGGGCATTGCTGGAAGAGGACACGGTCGTTCTGGGTGTAGCGTGAGGGGATGATGGAATGTTGTGTATGACGCTGTCCTGGAGGAGGACAAAGGACTCGTTTGGAGCGGGGTAGTTGCGTTGCGGCTGCTTGCCCTGTGCACGCGAAGAGAGGGGTGGCGAAGCTCTGGCGTCGTCGTGATGCTTTGCAAGTTGCCATGCGGCCTTTGCGGGCGAGGAAGGGAGGTGGGCCAACTGTTCGGCCTCCGTCACATACCTCACACGTGTTGGAGGTGTTGCTGCAAGCATGTCATACTGTGATGGTGCAAGGTCGACGAGCGACACGTCGAGCTGATATCCCAGTCGTGAGTGCTGTTGGTCACCGTCAGCTGGGATGCATACCTGCAGGGGTTCTTTGCACTGCTGACAGACGTAGCTCATCAGCGGATGTAACGAGGTCACAACTTCAAGTTGAATTTCATCCTCGTCGAGGCAAACACGCCGGTTTCATCCAACACTCGATCCTCGTTACGTCCTTTCTTCAGCGATCTTCCGAGTCGCTACTCGAGATTTACCACTTTCAAGGTTCAAGGTTCTGGTGTGGATTCACAGAGTCTTATGGCTGTCCTCGTTCATACCCTCTACATTTCCGTCGTCTGTGGCATCGAGGATGGGCTCCCTCGCCCACACTTTCCGGTCATCACCGCATATGGCCACCCGCTCACATATATAAGGAGCTCAGTGTTCCAGCTCTCAGCGCTCAGCCCACAGTTAGATCACCCCGCGCCCCTGAACAGGCAAGCATCCCGTTATCCTACGTTGCTCATCACCAATCCATGCATAGATGGCTTCTCGACTCTTCGCGCTTCTCATTGGTATCGACAACTACAAGTCCGGACGTATCTGGAACCTCGAGGCTTGTGCTGACGATGCCCGACGCATGAAACAGTGGCTCGTGCAGGATTTGCAAGTTCCCCCGTCCAATATCTCCCTCCTTATCAACAAGGAAGCTACCAAACGTCGTATCGAAGACGTATTCATGACCCACCTCGTCAACAACCCCGATATTTCCCATGGAGATGCCCTCCTCATCTACTTTGCCGGTCACGGCAGCTGCATGCCCGCGCCTCGCGATTGGTGCGAGGGTAAACCACGTCACGTTCAGGTTCTCTGTCCCTATGACCATGACACCAAGGGTCCTGACGGACGGGTTGCCGGCATCTCCGATCGTTCCCTGTGTTCCATGCTTGGAGAACTGAGTGCTGTAAAAGGAGATAATATCACACTGATTCTCGATTGCTCATTTTCGTCCTTGCGCCTGGCTGGTAACGCACACGATCGGCGTGGCGCTCGATGTACTCCTACCGAGAAGGCTCGTAGAGAGGACCTGTTCAGCGGTCTTTGGAGAGGCGCAATTGGGAAGAAGTTCAATGGAGAACATGGATTCTACCAGGGTGATTGTCCCTCCCATACACTCCTGGCAGCATGCAAGCCCGACGAGCTGGCAACAGAGTGGAAAGAAGGGGGAAAATTCACTCAGCAGTTTCTGGCAATGAAAAAGGCAGTACCCTTGCACCAGCTGAGATACTTCGAGGTCTCTGAGCATCTCAATTCAGGCGGTAACGTTTCTCAGCACCCAGTCTGCCTAGGTCGGTATGGAGATCGTGTTCTCTTCAACGGCATTCCCTTTGCCCCAGACACGAACTTCGTTCCAGTAGAGGGAGATAGGGACGGCTTGCGCCTGCACATGGGCGCGATTCATGGGGTCGTAGAGGGCACAGAATTCAGCGTTCACTCCCACAACCGCTTTGGATCACTGAATCCGTCACTTGACAGTTTTCGGGTGTTTGAAGTACATCCGACGTGGTCCCTCGCCAGACGTAAAAGCTTCAATAAACCTGGTGGCCGAGGGTCTTGGGCACGCATTACGCGGTGGAACGTGCGCACTCCTTTCCGAGTGCACATGAGAAAGACTTGTTCATCCATCTTTCGTCATCTCTTCTGTCGTCCAAACCCCGATGAACTGGATGGCATACCCGTCAAAGAGGGGCTTAACATTGTTGAGGTGGAAAACTCCACGTTGGCTGATATATCTGTTGGAGTACACTCTCGAGCCGTTCGAGTACAGACCCTCAACCAACTTGTGCCACCTCGTCATCCTGCGCTGACAATAGAGAAGAAGGACAAGGAACGATCTGCGCTTATCTTGGACGAAGCCGCTCGTTATCACATGCATCTGAACCGCACAAACCCCGACAATCCCTTTCGAGATCACCTTCAGCTAGAGCTTTACCTCATCGACCCTCGGACTCAAAGACGAGTGGGGCAAAATCTTTTAATTGATGGAAAAGCTGATATCGTACCCACGATGGGCAGTTCATATGCGATTGTCCTCAGAAACCACTCTGACAGTGATCTCTGGCCGTATGTTGCTTATATGGATTCCAACGGAGTCGACATTCACCTTTTATACCACCCACGACCATCGTCCCCGTCCCCGACCCTCCCGAAGCACGGAAGCCTAGAGATTGAGTTAAGATCTTACTCACTGCCTCATCTTGGCTCTGGCTTCCTAAAGCTGTTCGTATCCACTTCGTATACCTCTCTGGGAATCTTGGAACAAGGTTCGACCCCCGTCCAGCCTTCTCATTCGGAGAACCTTGCTCCTTGGTCTTCCCAATCTGAACGTGATGGGAAAGCAAGCGGACAAGAGTGGGACACTGCCCTTGCCATCCTAAATTTTTTAGATGACGCTCAAGGCAAGGTTTGAGAATGGCAGGGAACATGTGCTGGTATGTTCAACGTTCAACCCCCCAAAGCTGGCCTTGGAAGGATGTATATATATAGATATGTGCCTATGTAGTTTGAAAGGATACTAATTCTGTAAACCAATAAATTTATATATTCTACTCTCGATCACCTACATGAGCATCATGAAGATGTGCCTGCATATGTGCATCGCCACTTATCTGATTTAGCACTGGCTGGCACTGCCATCAGTCGAGGCTGACTCGGACTTGAACGTTTGAACCCAAGAGGCACGCCTTGCGAGGTCGTCACCACTGGTACTATAAGTATTATCAGGTCTGAAGGTACAACGCCGTATGCATGAAATCCGAGAATAACGATCAACATTCACCTCCGAAACCATCTCAAGAGTCTGCTAGCCTTCTCAAGCGCCTCGCTGGCCCTTCTTCCACTAAGGCTGGGTCCGTTATGATGGTTTCAGCACACGGGCACCCAAGTGACTGAACCCATCGCATGATTCTATTCAGGTTGGTCCAGGACCAAAATGAGATTAATCGTATTATCGCAGAAGTTTCGAAAGGATCCAAATTCTACGAGGCAAGCAGCATGTTGATGCGCTTGCGGTGGCAACACGAGTGACCTTGTTCTTTCAATCTTAGAATGAGAAGAGGAAGGACAAAGAATTGTCCGAAAAGATTGCCAAGATACTCAAGCAACGCGAAGAAGTCTTGCATGGCGTAGATACTCGTGCGTGACACTTTCAAGCATCACCGTCAGTCATCTCAGGACGAATCTAGGTGCCATAGAGAGACAGGTGGACCATATTGTGAGTGAAGGACATGTAGCCGCCCTCATAGATCAGGAACCCATATTTCACAGATCGAAGAGCTCGAAAATGAACGTGACCTCAGCCAGACTATCGTGCATGTTGACATGGATGCGTTTTATGCTAGCGTGGAGCTCCTCCACAACCCATCTCTCGAGGGAAAACCGTTTGGCGTACGTGCTCCGTGTACGAACCACATGGCAATAACTGGCAATACTCCAGGTTGGTAGCGGCGTGCTTTGCACTGCTTCTTACGAAGCGCGCAAGTATGGCGTTCGTTCAGGGATGGCAGGTGAGTTTAAGAGCATCACTTTTTGGATACTTTTCTCCAGCAATGTTGTATAGAATTTGTCGCCAGGAAACTCTGTCCAGATCTCGCCGTCGTCGAACTCAATTTTAAACGTTACTCCGAAATGTCAAGGCGATGTATGGCAATTTTCCAAAAGTATGACCCCAACATGCTTACTGCCGGTTGTGACGAGGGATACTTGAAGTGAGCGGAGTAGTAATAATCTATGCTGATAGACTTAGGCACACAAAGCATAACACAGTACTGCATGGACCATCAAATTGACGCTGAAGCATGCGTACAGGAGATGCGGGCTGCTGTTCATGATGAAACGCGGCTGACTGTGAGCGCTGGCATTGCACCCAACAAGGTTTGAGAATTCCATAGCATACTCTCCTAACACTGACCTGGATTTAGATGTTAGCAAAGGTTGGTGAATAACGAACATTGTTTCGTGAGTGACTGAGCGTCTAACACATAGATATCGTCGGATAAAGTGCGAGAGGTTCGTAATGTTGGTAAAAACATCTTGCTAATTCCTTCCACAGAACAAGCCCAATGGACAGTTTCTTCTTCCCTTCGACCATGACTCCATCAAGATGTTTATGGATGGCTTGTCCATACGTAAAGTGCCTGGTGTAGGCAGGGTGCACGAGAGACTACTCGACGCGATCGGCATCAAGGTGCGTTCTGAAACTGGCCGTATTTGAAATTTTCGAGTGCCCACCGTGGTGTCATCTATAGAGTTGTGGGGATATTTACACCCATAGAGCGACATTGTATCTGATGGACAAGCAGTTCGGATTGCGATTTTTACTGAAAACCTACCTCGGAATTGCTTCCAATGTAGTGCAGGCGGGAAGGCGAGAGGAGCGGAAGAGCATAGGTGCAGAGAGGTAAGTTATATTGGCCAATGTGTTCTATGCATGCCAAGTACGCTGTCAGAACATTCCGCGCCCTGAGCGATAAAAAAATGATCC
This sequence comes from Pulveroboletus aff. annulatus, assembly GCA_038094595.1. NCBI lineage: Eukaryota > Fungi > Basidiomycota > Agaricomycetes > Boletales > Boletaceae > Pulveroboletus > Pulveroboletus aff. annulatus. Next base: position 87,801 of record JBBPTX010000011.1, on the reverse strand, counting down.
TTTCAAAACTGGAGGATGTCGCAGACGAGCTTGCAAGGGACATGGTCTCAGGGGGGTGGACAGGGAAGACTGTCACACTGAAGTACAAGCTCGATACATATCAAGGTAACGGCTCCGCGGACATTGGCCTTTCATTGGATTGATACGCTCTTGAGTCTTTACCAGGGCCAAGTCGTTTGACCGCTGGGTTAGCCGGGAGAAGGAGGACCTCTTTGCGGTGGGAGTGACGTTCCTACCATCTCCCCGTTCTTCTAATGGATGGTGGTTTGTCAGATTGGCAAGGAGCTTCTACTTCCAGAACTTCCGCTGACAATTCGACTGATTGGGCTGCGAGTAACAAAGCTTAAGGATCTACATGCTACAGCGCCTGAAGGTGGGATTAAACGTGTGAGTACCGGTAAGATTAGTGAGTAGAACGACTCCCGAGCGGTACCATTTATCTAGTTTTTTGAGGCCTCGAGCTCGCCGCGGAAGAGGGTCAAGTTGGAACTGGACGTCGCTGGACAGATCGAACTCGAAAAGGAGGATGATTCGATGCCGGGTTTCTATGAAGAGGAGCCCGACTTGGATGACCTCGGACAGGATGATCATTCCATGGAGGGTTCTAGTGATATGCTATCGACATCATCGAAACCACGTTCCAAACTGCGCTCAGGAATTGACGCCTCATCTGTTCTAGGGACAAACTTTAGAGACACTCACCAATCATCGGGGTCGGGTCCTGCTGGCCAAGAGGTGATATCACCAGAACTTCACGCCTGCCCCATCTGTAGCAAGCAACTAAAGACGGATAACCAAGGATTGAATGCTCATGTCGATTTCTGTCTAAGCAAGGGGGCCATCCGAGAAGCGCAGGCTGAGGCAAGTACACCAAAGAAACCGCGGAGCAGGCGAAAGTAATGATTCACGTGACCGTATGTATGTAGTGTAGGTTGATTTGTTGTCGAGCATATGATGAAAGCATGCGAGCATGTCGCATCTTCCGCAATCCAGTTGCAAGCACTCGCCGCACCTTTCTCGCCCGCTCCATAGGTATAGACCATGGCGGAAGGACCCTCGTCAATGTTACTCACGCTGAACAGCATGTATCCATATTGTTACAAAGGACAATGGCCCTGCTGCCGCGAACCCTCTCCACTGCAGACGGCGCGGTAGGACCAGAGTCGTCCATTTTCTGGAGTAACATACTCGAAAGATCCATTTCCGAGCTAAGCTCGGGTTCTGACCATGCACCTTTAAAAGCTACCGTGACTGGTGAGCTATTCTCTGATCGCATACACCATCTACTCATCTACAATCCCGTGTACTTTCGATGCAGTCTGTGGTTTCGACAAGTGGGCAAACTCGTCTGACCTGGTCACGGCTCTTTTAGAAGACCCTTTCTCTTCCGATCCTACTTATACCGATATTTTACGCAACCGCTGGAAGAATGCACCCAGCTGCGTAAATATCGAGTAAGCACACCGTTCTTATACTACTCAGTCGACGCCATACAGGACGCACACAGGTATGGTAAACCCGCGGCATTTGCTGGAGAGCTCTCAAGTCCATCCGACTGGCTTCAGCGATTCCCATATCCCATTCAGCTCATCGAGCTTCCCAACTTGTCATCCTTGTCCGATATCAGCGACGAGATGGACAGTCTCTTACTGAATAGCGATGTCCTTCTGTTACTTGTTGACCCCGTCGTCACTTCTTTTTCCGACCTGGCAGCACGAGCCAAGCACCTGCTCAACAGGCCGAATACCGTTCTTGTGCTTACATCTGGCTCGACCTCTGACCCCCACCGTCAATTCGTTTCCCGAACCTTGTCTAGAATGGGGTCTCAGCCGGGACACATTCTATTTGTCGACCCCAGACAGGCGCTGGACGCGGTAACTGCCTTGCAGGTTAACCCCACATCACCCTCTGCGATCGACAGGTACCAAAGAGACACTCTTGGTTCTCGCATATCCACCATCACCTCAACAATCGACGAGATTTTCAGCCCGGAGCGTCCGTCCAAGATATCTTTGCTGGACCTCCGACAGAGCACGGCCCTTTCGCAAGTCCATGGTTCTCTTTCAGCAAGCTTTCGGTCAGTCAAAACCACCGAGGAAAGTACCGAACTTGTGGCTTGTAAGATCGATGATTTGTCGTCTGAAGTGCAAAGGCACCGCGAAAACACAAGACGTGATATACTCGGCGATTCAAGAGAGGACAACAAGATTGACAAGGCGTTGTCTCTTGGTTCAAAGGAAATGGACACATTGCTAGGAAATCTCACGTTCTGGAGGATGCTCTGGCGAGTTGATGAGATTGGGTCACTTGTTTCTGCTGCAGTTCAAGGGCAGTGGTGTAAAGGGCTCGAAAGTGAGGTAAGAAGCATTCAAATTAACTGAGGAATCCCGAATTTAATTGCGAGAGCCAGCTTATCCTACATACTGGGCGCCTTGAATCTACCAAGAGAAAACTGTCTGACTCTGCGTTCAATCTTGTCTCCGATTCCTCATTAGCATCTCTCCATTCGCCAGTGCTTGCAAATGAACTTCAACAACTGAAAGGTTTGCCCGCCAATGCGCTCACGCCAAGCACTCTAACGCAACCGATACACAACCGCCGGTGCGTGTTGATCCGACACACCACTGCAGAACTGCACAGAGAGGCGCAGAGCGCTGTCGCTGTCGGGCTCGGTGGTATACTGAGCGGTGCGGGCCTAGGGTGGTGGTTGACATTCGGCGAATATGTTCTCAGCCTGGGAACAGGTACAGAGATGGGGACCGCGATGGGCTCGGGTGCGTTGCTCGCATTGGGCGGCATCCGGTGGGCAGTTGGAAAGTGGGAACGAGCAAAGCGGAGATGGTCACAGGATTCGGCAAGGGTTGGGGAGGGCCTCGCGCGAGATCTTGAGGTATTTTACGGGTTGTGCGTTTCATGCCTCATTGCTGATATCACGTTTCCTGTTCACAGAATGCTATTGAGCGGACGACGGACGACAACGTAACTATCATAGCTTCGACGGGGTGCAAGGGCATGCTGGAACTGGTTGACCAACGCCGTAATGACATCCGTCAATTGCACGAAGAACTACGCGAATTAAGCGCTGAGCTTCGCGCATGTGCTCGGTTTCCCGCAACATGGACAGGACAAAATTCACTACCACCACCGGTGAAGAAAGTAGATATAGAGTAGATGGTCATTATTCCGCAGGCGACAGATTGATGGTGCTGGTATACATGATGCAATAGATACATATCCCTCCCATCTATGATTGTGATATAGTAATTGTTGGTACGGGACCAGCTTGTAGAGGCCCGTTTCCATGAGGACTCGGAGATGGTCTGACGGTAGGAGTGTCTTCAGATTCGCTGTCATCTCCGATCCCAAAGAGCTCTTCACGTTCGTCCCAAACATCCGCGAGACGGTTGGCTTTGTGCTTTGCCTTGGGCGGTAGCGACTTTGTCGCGTGAGCAGGCTGAGGGTGGAAGAGAGGGAGAAGCTGCATCCCGGATGGACCGGCCTCCTCGTCCGAATACTCTTCTGTGTCTTCTACGTCGTCAGTGTTCAAGGGCCGGTATAAACGCGCAATCTGGGGCAAACTGAACGGGATAAAAGGAAACGAAGGGAGAAAGCCTACCTCCCTTCTGGAACGATAGTGTTTCTCGATGTGATAGGACGTAAAAAGGCCGACTGTCGAACCAACAACATTCGCCTGGCAAATCAAGGGTTCATGAGCAGGTATGCCTCGAGGCTGACGCGAAGCACGAACCACTACGTCACCAAAGTCAAAGTGCTTGTGCTACGTTGCACATGAGCAAAACATATCTGGAAGGGATCCAATGGACGCACGGGTAGCAATGACTGCACGATCTCACTGACGAACCCACCAAAGAAGAAACACACGACCGCTGTGAATATTAGGTTGGCATGCCGCCAAAACCAGATACGTCTGGCGTCTCTAGACCGAGGCACGATGAAAAATGGATGGTTCGAGAAGGATGGGCGGAAACGTACTCGTCTACGTCAAAGATGAAGTAGAACACACCCGTAGCAATGCAGAAGCAAGTGAGATGGAGGACCTTGCCATCGAGGGGCAGAGAGTGGGAGAAGTTGGTGAGTCCGAACAAGGCGAAGAGGAGCATGATGAGGAACGTAAAGACTAGGAACCACTAGAGACGGGGAGGTACTGAGCATGGGGGGAGAAGGGGGGGTGGAGGACGAACCGGTCGCAAGCGAATGGGGAGGTCGTACTTGGGCACGGAGACGCGCTGGGACTTCATGATGGCCCTGGCGGCCCTCTTGGCGAATTTGCGGACGTTTCTCGACGACGAGGACGACGAGGACGAGGTGTTTGCCGATGCCATGGTCGTGGTTGGCTGCGGAAATGGCCACCACCGACATGTCATCGTCCGGCTTTGCCACTTGCGAGATTTCCGACGCCCTCCTCAAGCTCGGGTCTCCACACGGCGGGTTCATACCAGACATTCACATCTTGTCCCCCGCCCACCATGTCCGCATATCCGGACCCGCCTACACCGTCCAGATGGTCCCTGCGCACGACCAGACAGCCCCAAGGCTCTCGGCGCACTTTGTAGACACCGCACCACCGAACGCCATCATCGTCATCGACGCCCCTCCACGTTCGGTTTCCCCTCTGAACCCATTCCCCAGGTCGTGTTTTGATAGCGACATTTACAGACGCAAAGAATGCCGTGTGGGGTGGTCTCATGACCGCAGGTGCACAGGCCAGAGACGTCCTCGCCGTCGTCATATCTGGTCGGTGCAGAGACCTCGCAGAACATCGCACCGCAGGCTTTCCAGTGTTTGCACGCGGGCACTCCACTCTTGGACAATCGCCCTTTGTTCGCCCGTCAGCCGTCAATGTCCCGCTCCGCATCCAGCCCCAGGATAACCCAGACGATCCACATGCATTTCCAGCAGTGACGGTCGAGCCCGGCGATTGGATCGTTGCGGACGAAGACGGGGTAGTTTGTGTGCCCAAGGACATGATGGACAAAGTAGTGGATGTAGCGGGGGTCGCAAGAGACACGGATGCCAGAGTGCTCGAGGATATCAGAGCAGGCAAGGGAGTCCAAGCGTCGTTCAAGTTGCACAGGGGACGTTGACCTGGCTGGGTCGCCTTCCACAATGTCTGCTACACGAAACCTATCCAATTACTGGCACATTACTGCACCATCGAGTACAAAGTACAACGGTCATTCCGTCAAATCCAGCACAAGTATAAGAATAACACCAGTCGCAATGTTTTAAAGTCTATTCGAATCGACACATCATCTAGCAAGCAGTTTTGTTCAGTGCTTCCTTGTTTCGGCAGATCAGGAAAACAGCTGACAAGAGTATACATGGCGTGTTCATGCACGCAACCCTGCCTTCGCAGTGAGACTGGTCTTCAGTGCATGTATAGCAAACCGGATACAGCTGTGGAAAACCCAAAGGAGTGACACTTTGGTTCACTTGCATCAGAGCATGCCCACAAACACAGCAATGGACTCGACTCACGAAGAAGAATAGGAAGCCAAAACAAGACAAGCATCCGATCGTCTGGACAATGGTCAGTGATACATAGTAAAGTTAACACGTTGCTCACGTTTCTTTACCGGGCGAGCATGTGTTTTCACAGGTACATATTCGTATGCGTCGGCATCTGATGCTGGGGTCGAGGCAACCTCGTACCCTACGCGTCTAGGTGGACGATCTAGTGCATTTGACGTCTGGGGGATACTAGATTTCGGCGTGTCTTGATCGAGTTCCACTGTACCAGAGCGTTGACTTGCTGTCTCCTCCGTTTCTCTCGGAGTATACATTGGAGGTGCCTCGTCGACTGCCGGGGCGCGGAGAGTTGCAGTTGCAATGGCAATGGCCATCCATTTCTCCCATGTTGCCCGGAGTTCCTGCGCAGTACTGTGTCCAGTCGTGCGTGACTCGTCCCCTTTACTCCCGGGGTCTTCATCTCGCTGACCATCTCGCTTGTCGCCGAGGAATGATGACCAGCCAGACATTGGAACAAAAATAGGGAATACCATGGGTATCTGCGGTAGTGCAGCCCAAGGAACGGTGGGGATCTCGGGGAGATGAGGCAGCGGAAGCTGCGGTATAGTGGGCATGATACCTTGGGGTGCGGGAATTTGTGCGAGCGTCCGTTGGATGAATTCGACAAACGAAGCAGCTTGTTTCTCGTCAGAAGTGGCATCCAGTTTTTGCTTCGTAGTGCTTTCCATCTTGTCCGGCGCTTGTGGAGGCTGCGGTCCTTGGGGGGGTTCGTCGTCATCGTTGCTATCGCGAGACTGGTAGGGACGGCGGCGAATGTTACGCGTATGTCTCCGTCTAATTACGACGGTTGTAGACTCTTCGTCACTTTCTACGTCTCCTAGATGAGATTCGCCATCATCATCCTTGATACTTCCACGGGTCTGGTCCTCCTCCGAAGCATAGTCAATGATTCCCTCAAAGAAATTGAGCGGTGGTATGTCTTGAGGCGTCTTGCCAAGCGAATCGACAATCTCCAAGTCTGCACCAGCGGCCACGAGGAGTCGAGCACATTCCTTTGACTGAACCAAGACGGCAAGATGTAGAGCCGTATATCCGTTGCGGTCACGGGCGTCCAGGTCGATGCCATGCGCGATGAGGAACTCGGACAGGGAGGTAAACTTCAAGAACACTGCCAAGTGGAGTAAGGTTTGTCCGCTTGACGTAGTGTGAGACAAGGCAATTGTCGGAGGCATGCCAGGATGCTCTTCGACAGCGACATCAATGAGTGACAGAAACTTTATAATGGCAGCCTCGTAGTTATGCCTCTCTCCCAGGTGCAGGAACAGGAGAGGTTGGATGTCATGGAAGGACGTCGAGGCAACCTGCATTATATCACTGGGGGGCATGCTGGAAGCGGAAGGTGAGTTGTCGTTGCCCGTAGATCCAACTATGCGTAGTGCAATGTTCTTTGCGTCCTCGATTTTGCCGGTCATCTTGAGACCGACCACCTGGAGAGCGAGCTCCATCCTAGGTAAAAGTTATAGAATGTCTCGCCAGGATCTCTTGGCTCACTTACAAGGTGCGATCTGATTCATCTGTGTAAGTGAAAAGAGTGGGAAGCGTAGAATTCTTGGTCTCGTCAAGACCTTGAAACCACACTGCAACGACGCCAGGACTGGACCGGGGAGGTAAAACGCAAAGTAGAGTATTATCACTCCATCTCTGAGTTGAGCTTGCAACGACGTCCCCAAAAACGCAGTTAACTTGCACTGCTGGGTGAAAGTTTTCGCCAAGAACAGTGACTTCTATGCCACCGTGAGTAGGACCAGACGAAGGGATAAGGCGGTGGATCCTCGGTAGCGGAAGTGATGGAGGAGAGCTCGGATTAAAGAAAAGAAAGGGGATGGGCTGGGGAGGAACGAGAGTGCTAAGAAGTTGTGAAGGCTGTGTTACTGGGGAGGTATTAGGAGAAAACACATCAGGGGGCGAAGGAAAGTGGGAAGGTGTGATAGTGGAGATACCGTTCGGAGGACCGAAAATAGTATCACCGGGAATGTTGTTGTGGGATATGGAAGTGTCGCTCGAGTTGAGTGCAAATAGAAAATCTCTGTCCGTTATGGATGCTGCTAAAGGCTGAGGAGTTGGTATGGGGCTTGAGGACTGTGGCAGTTGCGGTGGGGTCGGCGAGCGGGTATTTGGAGTCGTAATGGAGGCCACCGGAGGGGAATTACGAGAAGAGCTCAGACTAGTAACGCTAGCCTCTCTGGAGAGCTTTGACGGGTTGCTACGACCAGCCGTGTCGTAAGGCTTAGAACGTGCCTTTGGTTGACCTCTGCCATTTCGGGGTGCATGTTTCGGGACGGAGGTGTTGTTCGCGGGTTGCGCAACGGGGGACAAGCTGGGCCAGTCGACTTGAATTTCCAAAGCGGGGGTAGACGGGACAGTTGCCGACCTGACAGTCGATTTGTGATCATCAGTAATCATAATTGGGGGTGTCGTGCCCGTGCCAACTAGACGACCGTTGTTGTCCAGCATTGTGAAATGAACGTTAAATCCGACCTTCTCTCGGTGATGTCTGCAATAACAAGTGATTCGGACAGGAAGCACGGCAGACCCAGCCGAAAAATCGAGTACGTCGGGACAATTAAACTGAATGATGCTGGTCGTATCTTCCTTGACGCTTCTCGGGCGCTCACAGCCATCTTCGGGAGTGTCCGAGTCCGAACGGGCTGGCCGTACACGAGCAGCAAGTTTACGAGCCACACGCTTTGCCTTGACGATGGGTGGGTCAGGAACGCATAATTAAGACCGTGAGGCCATACCTCTCTATTCCTGCAACTTCCGCAACTAACGACACAGTTATGCGGGGCAGAAGCGCACGTTACGGATGCAGTTAGGTGAAGGATGTCCGCCGGTGCAGGATCTTGCCGCGGGTGAGCGCGCAAGCAAAGAACGCTGAAATGAAACAATTACCTATTTTTCCTTCTCTTCGGGTACGCCTCTTGGTAGAGGTTCCGGGTGGGAGTTTGAGCCACTTCCAGGAGCCAACTCTATCATACTGGCCTTGTTCGACGGTAGAAGTGCTTGCATGTGCGAGGTCAACAGTGACCCGCACCTGCGTCTCGACACGCGACTTTGTACCACTCTCGGGTATGTTGGGAGTTAAGATGACGAGACTGACCGCAAGGAGATAAGACGGAGAAGTTGATCATAGGAGATAACATACTTGTAGCACGAATCCTTTGGGGGATAAACAACCCTGCGGGGAATGGAGGCTGGGTCGCGTTTGCATGTCCGTACGGCGGGTGGAGGAACAATTGGGGTAGAATGCATTTGGGAGAGGGGAGGTATAGAGAGACCAGACGCGTGAACGGACCGCCGGAGGGATGTGACAAGGGATTCCTGCTCCGGCGTGGTGGCGTCTGATGGGGGTCGACGTTGGATATTCGAGCGGGGTTTCTCCACACCCGAACACGCAGAACTGCAAGGAGAAGAAGTAAGACAAGCAAGGGAAGCATCCGGAGAAGCATACTCGTCATAAGCGTGCTTCTGGATGATGTCGTCGAGCTGGAGCACACGCTCGTTTCCCAGATTTTGGCAAGGGTCGCCATCCCAGACCTCGATGCTCTTCAGTGGGCGATACCAGGAAGGGGGCTCGTTGTGGATGGTTATATTATTTGGGACATCGGAGGCTTCTGGGGTTATTGGGGACGACGAGCGAGAGTCCATCGTTGTTGCTGTGGGCGTTGACATGGGCGTCGACGACAAGCACGGGGGCGAACACAGCGCGAGAGGTGCCGAACTGCGGGGGACACGACACGCTTTGACCAGAGACGGAGAATGTCTGTAACAGCGAGGGACCCCCTGCACTGTAACACGTCCCCCGGGGACTCTGCTTAGCTAATTCATTCCCATGTCTTGTCCGAGTTTTGCGCGACATTTTGGCGGATCGTTGTTCACCATGAAGCGCGGCGCAGAGAAACAACTCACAAAGGACGACGACGACGACGACATCGAGGTCCGTAGCATTCTTGTGCGCCGTGTTCGCGGTCTCACACACGCCAGGAAATACAAGATCCCCAGGGATTCCAAAAGGCGGACGACCCTACCCTAGCCAAGAGACAGTATGCACGCCCGACAGTGTTCAGGCCGTAGAGCTGACCCGACTTGCAGAATACGCGCCCTTCCAAAGCGTGCATTGGGTACCTCGAAGCCACCAGCCCTTAATGGACTGCCGCCAGCTCTGGCTCCCGATGCAGACAAAGCCGTGAGTGAAACGCGTACTCTATTACCCTTCCTCACATCCTACTCAGGATGCCACTCCCCCGCCAAAGTTTGGCGGTTTCACTGGTTTCGGGGCAGGCACTGCTCCTTCCAATCCGTTCACCTTCACTCCCCAGCCACCACCGGTGTTTGCCTCTCTGTCCTCTGAATCCGACATCGCATTCAAGCCTATTTCAAGCTTTCTGCCACCATCGTTAGCGGCGCCCAAGACATCTCTGCTAGATGCTGATACCCCTCCGAAACCTGCAACGTCACCCCCAGCAGAGGAGACGGATACTGTGGCATTCAAATATTTCAAATCTCTTCGGGGTCTTAATGTTTCCTTTCTTTCTGCGATATCAGCCGCAGTCGAGAAGGATCCCTTTTTCGACGTTGCAAACTTGGTGGAGTCTTACAAGAATTTGCGAACCACAATTCAGTCCGAGTTTGATGGTTCCTCGCAGTCGTCTCCAATCCATCGTTCTGTTCCGGCTAATTTTAACCCCCTTTTTGGCAAACCACCGCCAGAGAAACCCACTTCCTTGTTCTCCATGCCAAAACCGTCCGGTCCGTCTGCTGAAGTGTCTTCCAAAATCGCCTCGATCGGCGAAAGTGGCACAAAGGTCGGCGGTTTCACGTTCGCTCCCTTCCTACCACCCACAAGCTCTGTTCCCACACAACCGCAACTGCCCTTTGGCCTCGCTGCCAAGTCAAGTGAGACTCCATCGACCACTCCTCCCGAGCTTCCAAAATCTGCTTTCACGTTTGGTGCTTCAAAACCACTTTCAACGTCGAGCACGCCCCCCACATCTGGCTTCTCATTTGTCGTTCCCGCAAGCGTTGAGCCTGCCACGTCCAACCTGGCTCCCCGTTCTTCGAGTCAGGAAAACGAAGGTTCATCTGCTGTCTCATCGTCACGACCGACTTCGACCGCGCCTAGCAACTTCTTTGCCAATGTCAAATCGACGAGTGCATTCGGCACCTCTGATGGAGCATCTAAACCAACATCGGTATTTGGTGGTTCGATCTTTGGGGGCGGCACCACGACGGATTCCAACAAACAATCGCTGTTCACCCCACCGCCGCCTGACGACAAGGATAGTGCCAAGGTTAAACCCACTCTCTTTGGCAGTACGACGACAATTTCCTCTACGCCGACAAGCATCTTTGGATCCTCTGCTGACAAACCTGCCAGTTTCTTTGGCAGCGCTTCCCCGCCTAAAAATAACGCATTTACTTTTGGAAAACCAGGTGGAAGTATCGGCAATCCTGTAGGATTCGGATTTGGCAGCTCTCCCTCACCTAGCACCGGTGATACTACAGCACCGGGATCGTCAAGCTCAGGATTTAACTTTGGAGCGCCGTCGGCGAAGCCTAGTGAAAGTTTGTTCTCTCCCCCTCCTACCGACAAGTCAACCGAGTCGACCCCGCAGCCTGACGCGGAGGGCAACGAGGAAAGTGGGGAAGATGATGCGACGAAGTTGTTACCCTCACATACCCATGATGAGGAAGGTGAGGGCGAAGAAGACGAGGAGACAGTGCATGTTATCAAGTGCAAGCTCTATCGACTGTTCAAGTCAGATGACAAAACGGAATGGAAAGATCTTGGAATTGGTTCGTCCTTTGTAGCACCGGTCCTAAATCAGCCTTTCATATATAAGATTTGGTTAACAGGCATGTTCCGGTTGAAGAAACACAAAACAACTAATATTCGACGTGCCTTGATGCGGAATAGTAGTACAGGCAGAATTCTCGTTGTCAGTGCAGCGTTCATCCTTTTTATCTCTGTCTTACCGCTTGGTACACAGAACTTCCGGATATACGCTGGTCTGAAGTCGTCGTCCGCAAAGACCGGGGTCTCATTTATCGGATATGAAAACAACACACCGACGTCTTTCAGAATCCGCGTTAAAACTGAGGAACAAGCCGAAGAACTGAGACAAGCCATGGAACGAGAGATTGCTGCCGTCCAGATGGCCGAATGATTCTTGGTTTGTTTTGTCTGTTTCGGTCAAATTTCCCTCTCCACATAGCATTACAACTTATCGCTACACCATGCTTTGCTATTCATCTGAGTCATTGACATTGATAACCAGTGAGTCCCCAAGGGTCAAGAATCTATTTGACATTGAAATGACTTTGTGCGTTATGCCATATCGAGTTGAGGACAAAAGCTTCACTCAAAAGGAGCTCAATTTCATGGTCTCCCCAGTCTTGAGTCGGAGGGGATTGCAGAAACATAATTATTCCCTACGCCAAAGAAACAAAGTGAGCAAGGCCGACATGAGACATCCTTTGAACTTGCCTGGAAATCCATTTGCCGCAGCCTTGCGCTCCACTTGACCAGAAAAGCAGAACAGACGTAGAGATGGAATTGGGAAAATGCGTCGGCCCCCTCGGCCTAGTAAAATCATTGGTCGACGAAGAGTGGTTAGAAAATGAAACTCGTATACCAACCAGGTATGTATCCCACATGCGAATCGTATTTTGCACACTGATTTCTCGCATGAGCAGGCAATTCATCCAACGGAATGCGAACTGCATGAATTCGACGTTTTGCAACCCAAGATGTGTGTAGAGTGGTGCTATTGTCCATCAAACTTATCAATATGGAGTGCAGGACTGGAAGACGCCCCACAAACCGTCGATACGTGCCACAAGCTCCGACATGCGCTTCACGCTACGGTGGATTCCTGGTTGAGCGGATATGTAGTTGTCTTGTATACCATCCAGGAGTCGGGAAAGACACCAAAATGAATCAGCTTCGATGGCATTCAGGACATTCTCTGAGAGCAGAGAGGTATCAAACTGTTCCGGATCCGAATCTTTTTGGAGCGGGTGAGCGTCAAATAAGGTGATTACCAACATTGGCGAACTTGCCGATATATGCTGAAAGAAAGACTTGAAAGAAGGGGGTCACCAGATCGTTTATCCCCTGGACGTATCCGCTCGCCGGATGACGAATAGCCCAGACATAGAGTATCCGCTCGAGACTCTACTTGCAGGAATGTCAGAAAAAGGACGACGAAGAGGGAAGGACCGCGAACGCGCTGCGTAGATGCCTGCATCCAAAGCTGCACACCGGGTCGCGTCCGTGGAACGTCTATCTCGATCTGGTGCCAAATTTGCTGATCGATACCTTGGCGGTCACGCGCAAAGGCAAGCTCAACTAATGACAGATACTCCCCGCGCTTGCGGGCAAGCGTAGCAGCACGCAGGTTTGAAGGTAGAGGTATATATCCCTTGAGAACGCATCAATGGGCTGATGACCATGAGACATCGACACGTACGAGAAGTATGGGCCAGACGACCGGTCGAAGGTCACTCGGAGTACCGGACCATGCAAGCTTTCGGAGGTCAGCTAAACGAGCATCATCGGTCATTGTTGAATAGGGCTATCAACCACCTACAAATGATTAGGTCCTCCTTGCTCAGGCAATCCATGAATTTCAGTCGTCGATTACTACGAATAGATGTTTCCCGAGAATGCTTCCCAGAAGAACCTATGCTGTCATTCGAATTAAGCGATGGTAGAGGCGATGATACTGGCGGACTCGGCGAAAGCAGAAGCCTGTGGAATGGATCTCCGGTCTACTTAGAAGACGACGATGACGGCAGAGAATGGTTTGTACCGTTCACTATTTCCTCGGCATCTGGTTTGATCGAGCCTCGCTCATGTCTGGTTTTGTGCGCCGTTCCAGGTTCGACAATCTCTAAATCAAAGTCACCCACGACCATGTCGCCATCGACATCGGCATCTCTGTGGAAGTCAGAGTACCTGGACGCTGCGCCGCCCGCGCCGACTTGCAAAGGGCTCGATTTTCTGACCATGGTCCATCCGCCTTTGGCCGAAGTTGGTTGACCCGAGTCGGACTTGGGAGGTCCAGGATACGAACTCGGGCTTGGGGGATTGAGATGCGTGTACGACTGGGCGAGGGTAGAGGAAGAGGAGTTGGTGGTGGGTTTCGGGACGGGCTTGGGCGGTGTCGGGAACGAGGGCTGGCGTTTTGACTGTCTCCAGGCGTGTGCTAGGGTGGAGTGACGCGGAGACTCAGAGTCAGATGCGCTGTCCCAGACGTCGTCCTCGGCCCAGTCAGCGTTTGAGTTTGCATTGAACGAGGGATGTATGCCGATGTGTGGACGCGCTGGTGGAGGCCTCGCCGCCATCGTGCTCGACGGCGTGGACGACCTCGGTAGCCCAAGAAATATGCTTACGTGATATAACACTCACGTGCAGTTGAACCATATGCCCACAGATCCCAAAGGACGATGCAACTACTGCAACGTCTACGTCGGAAGAGACAAGGTAAAGGCTTGTAGTCGATGCCGGTTCGTCGCTAATAACAACAATGATTCGTATCTTACTTTCTTATCCCAGCTTGGTGCGATACTGCTCCAAAGAATGTCAGGTCGCAGCGTGGAAGACCCACAAGCAGAGGTGCACTTCTTCTCTACGAGACAGGCTGGCCAGTGACCCAGAGGCCAACGCGTTAAACACGGCGCTCTCTCGATGGATCAACTGCTGGAGGGCTGACCTGCACAACTGGGCAATTCGCGCCATGGATCTGGCAAATCATCCCGAAGACCGTCTCGCTACCCACAGGCAAGACACGGTTGATTTTCGGACGAATCTTGTCTCATCCAAAAAGCTAGCATGGTGATCGAGTTGGTGCGCCGTTCTAACCCTTCAAGCCCGTCTCTTTTTTTCAAAGTAAGCACGGCATTTTCCCTCCTCTCACTGTCGTCTTTATTCCCATACGAGATGTACGGTGGCGACGTCATGACACGCGAAACCTTTCTCGCTCGCCTCCGCACGCTCGATGAACTCAGCGATGAAATTATTGCGACTGTGAACGAGCAACGGACCAGCGATACAGCACAGATCATCGTCCTTTGTCAAGATTTAGTCCGAATCTTGTGGTTTTCTCTTCGCGATGGTGGAGCATCGTTAAGACAACGCGATCGAGCCCTTTCTCAAGTCCTTGCTCAAAACTGGCAGGGGTGGTTAATTGAAGCAATCGATACTGGTGAACGTGAGGACATGCTATTCAACTTGATTCCTCTTACCCTTGCTCTCTGCAGCTGTTTCGGGACTCGAGGATTAAGTCGAAACCTACGCGCGTCCATGCAATATACGCCAAGTCCTGAATACCGTATTGTTACCCATACAAGTCGTGTTAATCTTCGAGGATGAACGGATACAACATCTGTATAGAAATACACAAGCTCAATCATCCTGAATGGCACTCGCTCGCCTTATGAAATCCTCCTCTGACCAGCCGTAGTATTTCTTCAATTTCCTTCCATAAGCCCTCAGGTGATATCCGTGCAATGTTGGGTCAGGATGTGCTACAGATTTTAAACGAGTTAACCATGAAATCATCACAAGTGCACAAGAAATGTACGTTTATGAAAGGTAATGGACTATGGATGGGTTACGTTAGTTTAATACGTTGGTAGATGGCGGTAGATCTTACCCTATCCCCTGGGGTCGGAGGATCGAACCGAACGGACGAACCAGCAGTACTCGGATCGTACTTGAATCCCATATCTCGCATAACCTGAATTGACCTCAATCCGAGCACGGTGAGTACATCACAAAAGTTACCTTTAAGAAATTTTCCCATTTCAGCGACCCAGCCTTCTCGTCTGCATTCGTGCGCAATAGCTGGTGCATGTATCCGGCCGTTCTTTTCCCAAGATTCGTAAACCACCCAAACTTCTTATTGACAAACGAATCGCTTTCATGTTCTTTATTCGACTTATCCTTTGAGCCAAGCTTCGTTAGGAACCCTCGCTTGTCCGAGAAGAGGGATGCATGGTCGGGACGGGATTTAACCTTTTCTTTCTGTGTACCCACTTCCTGTAGGTAAGAGCGGGCGGACTGTGCAACAGTGGGCTCAATAGGCAGGGAGGTCGTTGACGCGTTGAATCCCTTGAGTGAAGGTACTCTAGTAGGAGTTTCACCTAGAGGAGGATTCTTTGGCGGGGTCGAAAGAGCGGGCACAGAGTCCTCGTGAACGGTAGGTAGCTCATTGTTTGTTTTCTTCTTCTTTTTCTTTGGTTTCTTCTTTTTCTTCTTGCCTGCTGTGCCGGGAACATCCCCCTCGTCTTCTGCATCCTCGACAGTTGCGCGATGATCTTTTGGTTCCTCAGGAATAAGAGCTTGAAACAAATAGTGAAACAATCGAGAGTCATCTCAACGTTTTTACGTACCAGGAGGACTGGCTTTAGTGTCAGAGACGTCAGAAGTCTTGGTAGGTGGCGCAGAAGTGGTGGCCTGCTTAGCTGGAACCTTGGCGGTTTGGGCTTTCTGCCCCGAAAAACTTTTGCGCGGGTCGGTACGCGTGGTGGAACTGAGCTTCGGATCAGGGGAAAACATACGCCCTATGGAAATGTCAATGCATGTAGTCCGTCGCAGTGTGTGGACATCTCACCCCTCAATGATCCAAGTAGTTTGAGGAACGGGTTCCCCTTCCTTTCCTCTGCCAGGGCATCAAACTCGGGAACGGTTGATTTAGGATCGAAGAAATCAGGTATCGCCAGTGCAGTGTCCATTGCCTCCCTCAACATAGTCCGATATACCTCTTCTTCTTCAGAATCATAGTCGCTCTCATCATCTTCGTCACTTTCTTCCTCCTCTTCTTCACTCTCGGAAATATATATATCCTCGCCGTTCTCGTCTGAGCTATCTGACACCGATTGAAGCTCAGGCATGGAACTATTGCTGTCATCATCACCAGGCCCGCCGGTGATTGCAAGAAGCTTCTTTGGTTTCTTCTTCTCACCGTATCTCTTTTGGCTGGTCCTCCTAGGGAAAGGCAACGAAAGTCGCTCGTCGTCGTCATCGGATTCGTATGTGCGAAGATTAGGCATGTAAAAGGCACTCCATTGAGGAGTGCGGTGAAATGCTTCGTCCAGCCGCCAGAGCGAATCGATTGACAGACCCGAGATTGATTTGTAATTCTGTCGGGATCAGAATCAGGGGTTTGAGCAGTGCTCGAAAACGTACGACGTTGATAGACTTCCACATGTTATCCAGCGTGGTAGGATCTTTGGTTCTTTCCAATGGGGTGATGGTGCCCTTGAAGTTGGCATATGATTCCGATGCTCTCTTTGAGTAAATCTGGGCATCGAGCCATCTTTCATATTGTTCTGGCATCTGACGCGGTAGCGTTCTGAGTTTGTCGCCCTCGGGACCTAAGAGAGGGTTGTCCAAGAGTTCCTGCAGTTCCAACGACACCTGTGTCCAAGGTTGGACCACACTGTGTAAGTAACGTCCGAGAACGGGGACTTACAGAAAGGTCACCGACGGCGTCCCACATTGGCTGGGGGAACCTTTTTGCCTCCTTTGGTGATTCGTCGACGGCGTCGTGCAAGATGTGATATAGGATTCGCTTGGGATAGGGTGCTCGAGGAAAACACAGTTCGATGATGATCGAATCCAAGAAGGACCTGCAAGCATCCTTGAGGCCGGCCCAGTCGAAGCCTATGGAAGGCTCTCCGGGGCGAGCGTTGTCCACTTGTTTGAAGTACCGGGAATAGTGGGCTGAGTAGAGAGTAAAGGATAGACTTGGCTATAGGGAGTGGGATGGCATACGTGTTGTCATGGCAAGGATGGAGAAGTGCGCCTGCCCGAGATCGACGAGGATGCTGACGATATCACACAAGACCAAGTACCGAGAGCGTAGCTTGGCATTATTTTGAAGTTGAGTGTGAGCTGTTGCGTCGTTCAAGCCCAGTTTTTGCAAGTCGCGGAGAATATCGATGACCAGTCTCCATCCCGAGGCAACCATGTAGGCATTGTGTATCCTAGGGGAAAGTGGGTGAGTGATGTACGAGCGAAGAGAGAGAGAAGGAATACCTTGTGGATACGACCGAAGCGATGTGCAAAGGATTGCGAAGATGCAGGTGGCCATCTTTGGTATGTGGAGATCTAGCGACCAGCTCGGCGACGATTTTTGCGTAGAACGAGTCGGGGTCCTTGAGATCGGCGATGTCGTCGAGGTAAGCTGGGCGAGGGTGAGCAAGAGAGAGCAAGAAGGCAAGTGCGTTACCGTTGTATTGCGAGTCGGCGATTTTGATGCACTTGTCCAGTTTGAGGGGGGCCATGAGGGCAGTGCGTGATGTTTGGAACACGAGGTCCTCTGAGATGGGGTCGGTGGGATGGCAAGGACGAACAAAAGGTCACACCTGCCAAGAGGTCGAGTTTCTCTCTGCCCGTCATGCGCCCGGCGAGGACGAGTTCGCCCGTCCCGCGTGCGCCATACTTGCCGTTGCGCAGGACGAGTGCGCGCGAGGTGGATGGCTTGAGGCCATCGTGGTCGCGCTTTCCGTTGCGGGCTGTCTGGACGTGTCTCGGGCCCACTGGGACGAGATCGCGTGCCGTCTTGGCCATTCGGAATCACGTCCTCGTATCGACACCGCCACCTCAAGAGCAGTATGGGCCGTCTCGTCTGGCACGCGCTCGGTCGCATCGTCGCCATCACGGCCAGCGTGTGTGCGTGTTTTTATTTTATTCAGCGTGCGTGTCTGACGACTTGCACAGATGCAGTTTGGGCGAGTTTCTGGGGCATTCTCTTTCGCAAGTTCTTCTGGGACGTCCTCGGTGGCGTCCTGCGCAACCCAGGCGGTGTCCAGTCCGTGCTTGTCCTGTCCACGACGACGTCTTGCTTGACTCTTTTTCGCAGACCCTCGCCCAAGGCCCGCATATTCATCACTCTCATCGTCAAGTTCCCCGTCGTCCAAATCCTCACCATGGCACTGGGCTCTGCCGTGATTGCACTCGAATACCCCCTTTTTATCATCAAGCGGTCTCCGATCCATCGTAGCATACCGCTTAGAATCGTGTTACTCGCCCTCCAGTCGTCCCTCGCCGTGCTATTTTATCAGGTGAGTCGCGTGGCGTTTACATGTTCGACTGTTGAGCTACATGGTGCCAAGGGCACGAATGCCTGTCTTTGGTCACTCATCGCTGTCGCTTTCTACGTCAAAGCCCTCACCCTCGGCGAGCGTATAGAGCAGTCACGCAAGTAACCCACCCAAGCTTGAACTTGTTGGATACCCTTGTTTATCGTAGTCTAGTTGCTTGTATCAGATATAGCCACGCCACAGGGAACGTTGTCACCACCCACGACCATGCAGCCCTCCGATATCATTTCCGCACTATCCGAAAAATTCAACAACGCAAACGAATCCGGAGACCAAATCCTTTTTCCATCCGTCATTTACCCGCACCAGGACATCGGTGTCGAGGTAGGATTCTACAACCGCGCTGCTTCCTCACTCATCGTTGCCGTGCCAGTTTGAGTTGCGATTGTGCACCACCCTGCAGAACAAGCCAGTCGACCGCAACGCCGCAGGTCAGCTCTCCCTGTCCTCGGATAGCGTGGCCAAAAAAAATCCCTTCGCACCTCCCTACGATCCACGCCTATACCTTGGTGAACTGTCCGTCAAAGATGGGAACAACGCCTTTCACTACGTTGCCCTAGTGCGTCAGATCGATCCCCCATCATCAGCTTGTTCGTGACCCATCTGGCTAGCTGAACAAATTTTCTGTCGCCCCAAACCATTTTCTGTTGGTCACCAAGGGTACGTGCTCGAGCACCGTGGACACCGTGTATTCATCCATGATCAAACAGAATTTCAGCCCCAGTCATCGCCCCTCTTGCCACATGATTTAGTACAGTCATATCTTGTCTTGCTTGCCGCCAGACAGGCGAACAAACACCTCATTGCTTTTTACAATTGCAAGTGCATTCCTTCCTGGCGCCCAGCTCAACTACACTAGTGTGCACGATGTATCAGGTGGGCCCAACAGCGGTGCGAGCCAACCACACAAGCATGTCCAATTCATCGAAGTTGGAGTCGACGGTCCACCCATCGAGAAACTCGCCAGGAAATCAACAATCGAGACTGCAGGTATCGAATTCGCCTGAGATAACCATCAGACGCTCAAAAGACCTGCATATAGGGAAACCTTTTGCGATCTCCTCGCTACCTTATGCCAATCATGTATTCCGCCTCCCCACACTCTCCGAGAACGCTTCCGTAGATGAACTGATCCAAGCGCTCTTCCCCCCATTTCTCTCCCTCCTCGATCTGGTCATATCCACCGTACGACATGACCCCGATTACCCGCCCGGCACCCCGTCTTACAACGCCATCCTTACTTTGGAACATATGCATCTGATACCCCGACGTCGCGAAGCCTACAAGATTGAGGAGACGCAACAACTGATCGGCGTTAATTCACTTGGCTTCGCAGGCATGCTGCTTGCCAAGAGCGAGTCGGAACTAGAGAGTATGAAAAAGGAAGGGATCGGTAAAATCCTTCGAGGAGTCGGTCTCGAGAGTGTACACGAATGGCAGGTCGCTGGCACGTCACTTGAAGTACCCGAGGATGTGCCTCTTGCCCAGTGAATAACAAATAACAGTGAATACAGTATAGAGCATGAACATGATGATCACAATTCAACGTTCAACGACCAAGAAATCCTTTGAGCCTCCACAAAGAGTCGAGTGAGTCGAGCTAGGGAATAATGGCATGAGTACCAGTTGGGAGCACCACTAGGGTGTGTTTCATGTTACCAGACGAAGGAATCCTTCTTCTCGGATGATTTGACTAACGAGCGTTTCCAGATCAGTCTGAGACAGCTCGTACAGAGAGGGATGTTTGCTCAGAGACGCAAGGAGCTGTGATCTCTCCTCTTCCATGTCCGCCGTTCTTGATGACTCCTGGCTCATCGCATTGGCAGTCTCGCGCGCCACACGCCGTGGAACAGGGGGTGGAGGCATAGTCGCACTCTGATCTGATGATGACGAAAGTTGGGATGAACTTGGCAATGAACTTTGAGTCGCGTCACGACCACGGCTTTTAGGTAGGCCGTCTTGTCGGCGGTCCACCTGCGTGTCTGATCTATGGGATGTCTCGGAGCATGTCACAAAGGCGCTGTCATCAGAGGACAAACTCGTCCCCACGGAGGACGGGATCGAAAACGGCTGACTATCCGGAGGATGGCTCAACATACTCGTCGGCACAAGCCTGGAATCCATGGGTACAGGTGCGATACTCTGACGCTCAGTCAACCTGGCATGCCGCACAGGCGCAGGACCTGACGCCGATGTCGTGGTCCGCATCAATGAAGCAGAGAGCATGGTGGAATGTCGGTTGAGATGAGTCGGGTTGGGATTCGCTTTGCAAGGGCACACAGATTTGACGGCATCGATGAATTGTAACGCGTCTTGTGCGTCCTTGAACGTGGTTTGGAAACGACGATACACCTAACAGGTTAGAGCGTCAGGTAAAGACTGGTCCTGACCAAGATGACGACTTGCAGGTTGAGAACCAGGAGGAACTGTCCTAGGATGAAGGTAGCGGATGCCAACCACTGCATCACGATACACTGCTTTCAGAGGAAGGCTCTGGTCTGATTGAACACCCGCCGTTTGGAACGCCGGCAAAGATGAAAACGAGAGTAGCTCCAGGTCTTCCTAAAATCGAATGGTATTAGAATAAACGGAGCTTATCCATGAAGAATCCAAACTGCGACTCACAAAAACAACATCTCTCTGGTCAATATGTGCATCGCTGGGCTCTGTGTGCATGCTCCACACTATTTTCAGGCGCATAGAGACCAGTTGCCCGGAAGGTGACTTTTTGGCCTCCAGGACGATCCTCATGACAGGGTTTGTGAAATGCTGCCATTCAGGCTCTGCTGGTGGCCGAGAGCTAACAGGCGACGGGTAAGAACGAGAGTACTTGTTGAGAACATACGATGCAGTTGTAGTGATGAAGTGCGACATTCTTAAGATGGACGACAAGAATTCAGTGCGCTTGACTTATGTAACGCCTGATTCCATTGCGGGGTAAGAATGTTCAAATGACGACATCAACTTGTTTGATCCCATTTCACGGTCAACAAAACAGACACTAGCTGGAATCTGGCCCGTGTTGGTAGGGAACCGCCTGATGTTTGCCTCCACGAGGACGACATCACCAATCTGCAAGTCTCGTGCGCGATCGACTGTTCATAAAGGTCAAACAACAAGTTCCAGAGGTCCAGAAAAATCAACAAACCAGGTGATAGAGTCAGCATAGGCTTTCATGACAAACCGCCTCAGCTCGTTCTGGAACGGTGCTGCAGCAGGGGAAGTACTAGAGGCCACCTGCGACGCCAACAGCTAGCCCAAAAAACAGACCTTGGAGTGATCAAAACGTCACTTGAAGCTTCGTACAGGCTGGAGCTGAAGCACTGAAGGTGGGAATGGATAAGCAGAGTGAGATGAAAGTATAACAGCCAACTACCTCTTCCGTTCGAGATCGTGTCGATGGGCACTAGAGGTCTATGAGGTGTGAATATGATACCAGAAAAGGATGGCTGAACATCGAACGGACTTTTTGCCTTTCTCATCATCAGCATCAGTATGACTGTAAGGAGGGCAGATGTTTAGATCATCGGTCGTGGATGAAGATCTTGAGATCCAGATGCATCAGCTCGGACAGGAATGCTTCAACAACTGGGCCACCAGAATTATCCCATGATACTAATCATCGACTATCCCATGTCTGCAGATAACTACAACTGTTTGACATGCCTATGACATAAAACGTGCAGATTCCTTCGACGCCAGCTGAACTCAAACTTGACTCTGTTGCATTCAACTATCCCCCGATCCCTTCAAGTTCGCCTCAGACTCTTTGATATACCATTCGCGCCTTTACCCCACGCTGGCATCGACCACCTTACTTCGCCGGCCAGCAGTGTTCTTTGTTTATCACCACCCGACTTGTTACCTGCCTAGGACACCGTCCGAGTACACCGCGCCTTGACAAATCCGAGTCGTGGTCAGATCAATATACTCGGGATATTCTTTCCTGTGACATATGCGCGGACGACTCTGATAATGATCCCTGTTGGAAGCCCACCGTGACCGCGGCGGGAAACACTGAGACGAGCGGGCACAACGGAACAGGACCACGCTGCGTTGGGACGACTAAGACGTACGGGTACAAGATGCGACTGACTGCTATCTACGAGGCACGAGGTAGATATAGTACGGTGCACGTGACGAGTATGCCAGTGGGCTTACACCTGTCCTCCTACAAGTTCAACATATCTCAGGTGATACGGGTCGGAGTTTCCCATCAATCCCCGCATGTCATGAATGCGCTCAAGGTCCTGTAGGTACTTACAGCCGAGGTCAAGGCTTTGTCTGGCCACGTCTGAGGCAGGCCGGTTTCGGTGATGACAGAGCAAGTGATGTTTGATATCATGTCCGTTGGTGTGGACGAGTTTTTGATTAGGTGTTTGTCTTTCTTCAGGAACGAATTGTGTTTGACCTCGTTGATGCTGTTCAGGGCAATCGCGTTCCACACAAATCAAAATCATGATTTTCATTCACTCTGGTTCAGACTCCTTGAGACTTGAATGGGTTATTGCAGGTTTTCCGTCCTTCCGGCAACTGTTTCCCCTGGTCCAGGGTTCGACGGTGCTACGGAGGCGACAGTGACGGTTGGATCAGGCCTAATATCGTTATCCAAGGCGTTGAATAATACTGGTCATGGTGGTAAATCAAAGAAACATTGTACCCCTTATCCTAGATGGCATTTACTTGCGACTTTGAAGGATTATACAGATTGCCGCGTAGCAATCACGCGTGCAACGATTTGAAACTAGCGAAACAAAATGCAGGGCTTCAGCTAAGTGATATGGAAAACCCAAGCAAGCTCCTTATACAGCGTCCAGCCTCCGAGTCATTTTAGTTGACACCTCACACTGGAGATAAGCCGAAACTCATGCAATTGAATCACCCAACCTGGTTTAACTAAAATATTTATCTCGCATGCCGATCGTAACCTAACCAGGACACAAAATCGAGACCTGAACGAACAATTTCGATTCCATCATGGAACATCCAAAAGCACTTCTTTGTTCGATTTTAACCCCCAAAGTTCTGCACAGCGTCATCACCAGATATTGATGTGAAACCAAATGCCATGTCAATGTCGGTGGCAGAACAATGGAGACGGTGTGCATGGAGTTTGCGTAGGCTCAGTATGAACCGGGGGGAGAGCGTAACAAGGGGTACGCATTCCACTGTTCCAAATAGTATGGATAGAAAACCACCCAACGGAAGGCTTTTTGTGTAATCTAGCATGTCGAGGAGTGCAGATGACAGGATCCTGTTTTGCCATCAACTTCACTGCACCAAAGGGTGAGACGGATACCATGCGGACGTACATAACAATGTAGATTATACCTTCCCTGACAAGAAATTCCACGTAACGGTTGAGGCGGAAATGCTTGGTTTCTTTGTACATCCAGATAGCCTCCTTAATGAATTGTACAGTGAAGAGCAGACACATGAGCGTGCCAATGGCGATCTGGGCGCCGTTTACGAATGGTGTCCACATAAAAGGAGGAGATGACCTGGAACAAACGGGGGAACCATATACTTGCGTAGAACCTAGCTCTAATGATGGTTATCAGAATGGCACGTCTCATACATGAAATGAAATGCTGTTTCACGTACGCAGGATGTCAATCTGAATAGTGAGTTCGATACAATAAACTAGGATAAAACCCATTTCGACAACGTAGAATGTGAGGAGAATGCCAAGGATAAGCCTTGATAGATGGTACAACGCCCATATACGGAGGATCATTGCCACTACATTAAGCAATGAGGTTCCTCTCTACCGGGACGAATGAAGCCTTACGCTGAGCTGTACCAAGGAAAACAATATTGATAACCCATTCATTTAAAATAAAAAGTACTTTGCCTGTATAGTTACGTCAAGGAGAGAGCGCACCGAAACACGGAAACGTACTCACAGCTGTTTAATGATCAGTTGTGTGGATTGGTCACCATAAGACAGAATACAATCACATACGTCTAACGGTAGTTAGAATCTTTATAAATTATTATTAGTCAATCTCACCGTTGCAGAGCCAGGTAGGAATGGGGTCCCCCCTTTGGTCGGACTATCAGTCAGTTCGAGAAACTTGTATTTCAATGTTCTGACACACATAGGGCAGAAATTCTGGTGAATGGAATTTAATCAACATTGATATGAGTCAGAGGACGAATAGACATACACGAGGGTATAAAATCCAATATAACGAATCTAAGTGGTAAAGATTAACCCTGGCGCAGCATCTCATGCCCAAAGATAGTCAGGATACACACAATAACATACATGGTGGATACACGTGTCCAGGGCATGCTCTGTAGCCATATCAGACCGGACCATACGCCAGAAAATATGTCTGCTGACCCAAATGTACATTATCTGCGAATACAGTGAGATTCCTGAGTAGCACGCCGATGAATGGAATGATAATACCTCATCTGTGAATGTGAGCACTGACGACATTAAGCATTCAATATAAATAAATATATCCAACATGTAATACTTACTGTAATCGTATCCGACAGCAGTGAGCATCACAACTACAAAGAACAGTCAGGTCCATGAACGGAAAGCGTCAAGATCTGTGAGCGTACGACAAACGTAGTCGTTTTCCTGAAAGCCTGAGCCCGAGATTGCAAGCTGCAGAGCCGATGACATGGAGTCGATCGTTAGAGCAATTAGCGAACTGCTGCTTCGGGTTTTCAGAGACGGAGCATTGAACAAGAATACAGCCTGCAGTTATAAGCCAAGGTAAAAATAGAGCAAGAAGCGCAGGCTGCGGCCGCAGTGTTCGTCGCGAACCCGATCAGACTCTTGGAATGCGGTCACCAGGGCATCACAACACAAGCACCATAGCATTCCATCGCCACTCTTTGGTCCATGCAAGTAACATCATCGAGTTCTTGGAGTTAGATATCATCCAAGACGCTGTGCTGAGGTGGAAGCCCTGTGAGAACAGGGCCAATATGCCTAGATCTCCGAGTCATCGATCGTCCGTATGATGAGGTCTGAGTTTTTTCTCTCTTTTTCACACGCTGCATTACCATCGTGATCGTTGATATCGCTTGCAATCACACAGCCCATCGCACGCATTGCAACAAACTGACATGGATAATCTGATCACACATGTCGACGTCGACAGCATATCTGTGATGACAGCACCACTTTTTCATCTTGTTGTCCGCACCAGGTCATCCTACTCCTCTCGACTCGTCACGAAATGGATCCCGAGCCATCTACATCGACTGCCGGATTTGTTACGAGACAGCTCGTGTGCACCTGCAAGCGATACACGGCTTGTCTCCGAGGCGACATTTTATCAGGTAAAGCTGACGATGATGAATACCATCAGCTTGAGGCACTCAAATCGTTGAATACTGTTCGAACGATTCTTGCAACCCAAAACTAGACTTGCTACAAACACTAGACACGAAGTCAATCGCAGTATGCCCCTTCGCTCGCCGGCTTTTGCAGCAAGATGAGCAATGGGACGACGAAGTGTGCTCAAACCACTCACCGCGACGTCCCTTGCATATCGGTACAGAATACCTCTCTTTTCTTTGAGTGCACTCTTGCCCGAAGCCTCCCACTCTTTCCTGCGTGCCGCCTTTTCGTCCTCATCTACTACCCAATTGATAGTGCGCGATGCCGCATCAATAATGACGTGATCACCATCTTTGACCAGAGCAATAGGGCCACCCAAGGTGGCTTCAGGGACAACGTGACCTGGCAAGAGCGATTGTAAATACTTGAAGCAACTCTTCAGACCAACACGTGACGCACCAATGATAAATCCTCTGGATGCCCCTGAGAAGCGGCCGTCAGTAATGAGAGCAGTCGAGTTACCAAGACCAGCTCCCATTAAAGCGGCGGTGGGTCCTGCGATCAAGCACGTCAAGAGGTCATTTTCAGCGACTCAATTTCCAGAAATCACCTAGCATCTGGAAAGAAAGCTCAGAGACATGTAGAGGGCAGTAGAATAACATACCTCGGGCATCCCAGGTGCACCCTTTGGCCCTTGGTATCTGAAGATAAGGACCATCCCTGGTTTAATCTCTCCCTTTTCGAGAGAGGGATAGAAGTCGTGCACACTGGCAGCAAATTTAGATGGTACGGAAGCTGCGGCATGCTGTTTACCTGTCGAAACATTTGGCAGCACCCTATCATTTTCACTTCAAAATTGGGTTTTGAGGTCGCGACAAACGTTAAGACGGACCTCGAACCTCAAGCCCTCTTTACCTGTCAATTTAGCGACACAGGTTCCAGGGGCCAAACTTCCGCGCAAAATCGTCAAATGGCCTGTTAGTTTGATCGGGTTCTCCACTCTCTTGATGACATCCTGCGTCTCAAAATCAAGTTCTGGTACATCTTCCAGATTCTCTGTCAGTGTCTTTCCCGTGACCGTCATCTGACTACCATCAATCAGATTGGTATGCTTGATAAGATATTTGAGCAGGGCCGGGATTCCACCAATCTTGTGCACATCCTCCATGTAGTACTTTCCAGATGGCCTGAATTATCATTAGTGAAAATATTTTGTAGACACAACTGAGTGCATACTTGAGGTCAGCAATGTAAGGCGTTCTGTCAGAAATTTCCTGGAAGTCGTCAATAGTGAGGGGTACATCAGCAGCTCGTGCGATAGCGAGCAAGTGAAGTACCTTTTTATAATAAGCTGCATGAAATGTAGAAAATTGGTAGACGTACTGCATTAGTTGATCCACCAAGAATATTGACAATAGTAATTGCATTCAAAAACGACTGGCGAGTAAGAATATCCCTGGGTTTCAAGTCTAGTTCTAACAGACGCCTCATGTACTTTGCAGCCCTGAAACACTCCTGAATTTTTTCTGAAAACAGGATATGAATCATCCCCCTCAACTTGGGAATTAAAGCCCACCTGGGTAAACCGCCGGAGTGCTCGAGGAATATGGCAAGGACATTCCCAGAACTTCGAGGGCAGAACTCATAGTGTTTGCCCTGTGTCATGGCAAGGTTTACGCACGACACAACTGAGACGAATACACTCACGTGTACATCCCACCACAAGCACCCGGACCAGGACAGGAATGCCTGACTACATCGAATCGCTCCTCGTCATTGATGAGACCAACCGTATATGCACCTGATAGTCGTAGGTATCATGAAAAGCGACAAAAGTGAAGTGCATCATACCATACGACTCAAAGGCGTCCGCAATGTTAACCGTTCCACCCTTCTTAAATCCCATGGAGGGACAGTCGACATGACGAGTACCCACCTGGATAGTTCCACCATAAACAATTATGGTGGGGCGATTGTGACGCGCGGCAGCAATTAAGACACCCGGCATGTTCTTGTCACATCCCGGAACAGAGATGTTGCCATCATAATGTTGGGCCTACGAAGGCGCATCGTGTTCGTGCAGGAACCACCACCACCACAATTACTGGCCAACTCACCAGAGTGACCTTTGACCGTTGTTACCATATAGCAAACGGGATTGTTTGTAAGTTGAAATGACTCACTGCTTCAACAGAGTCTGCAATCAGGTCGCGGCTGGGCAGTCTATGGAGACACCGGTAAACTGCGACAATTTGGTCGACCAGTAAACACGCACGAGTAACGCATTCCTGTAAATGGAACAAAAGTGAGAAGGTGCATCTTAGAGAAAGGTGTCAAACGTACCGTCAGTGCCCATCGTAATTGCATCGCTGGAAATCACTATAGGTTGGATATTATCAACGAGAGTCCAATGTGACGACAGACCTGACACCGATGGTATTGAAGAGCAAACCAACAAGGCCCTCCTCCTTGCAACCCTCCTTGATCTTCTTTGCGAGGTCAAGCTTTTTCAGAAAATCAGCCTAGCTTGCAGATGAAGTATAGTTGATAGACTTACAAGATGCATGTTGCACGGATTACCTTGATGACAATCGGGCTGTTGTCTTTCGTGATAACATTGAAATTCAACACTCACCTTCCCACCAGACTGGAGAGATACCGATCTTCCACAGAAAGTTAGGCGATAACTAAGATCTTGGGAATACACTCATACCTGAGGTTTCTCCATATCTTCTTCGGTCAAGCCAGTAGCGTAGACTGGACGATATATTTGAGTATACGTCAAGTTAGGAGGAGTCCATACGAACGCATAGCTTGAGCTCCACCCCGAGCCTTGCAAACGGTAGTTAGTGCCTCTCATATGGCGTCGAAGTGCGCCCTTACCTTATCCTGCGTTACTTGACAAGAGAATTTGTTGATTTTCGCATTGCTGGCAACTCCAGAGGGCTTGGGAATGGAATGACTAGCGACAGATCGTGAGGATCAGTGACTTGATCTGAAGATTAGTACCAGGAACTTGCATCTCAACGCCGGACATGATTGTCGTTGCCTGAGACTCTCAAGGAGTAACTCGGAAACGTGTCAGACGGTCTCAGGCTACTTATAATGCCCAGATCTGCAGATCAGTCCGGGTATTGTACGGCTAGCACTAGAGCACCCCATGACCGGCACGCTCGGGCTGACAGCTCAAAAAATATCGTGGACCGCGCAGTCACACTGGCAGCGGCCTCCCGTTGCATAGTCATACTTCAGTGAAGCTGATTTCCTTGTCCACGATGGAGGGAAGGGCTCGGGACTGGCTCATACGCATAAACTTGAAGGAAACCAGTGAGTAGTGTGGTAGAAGCTCGTTGGATGACTGACTCATAATTAGTGCCAACCACTATGAGTCAACTTGGAGGTGCATGCATGATGCTTTATTTGTCCCAACTAATCGACGACAACCTCCCACATCTATTTACAGCGCAACATGGCTGCCTATCTAGAAATCAAAGCCGTGCTGCCGGAAAATGTTCAATTCGGAGTGATTTTCAGCCAAGTCTGCTAGGTCGTTTCGTTCCTTTGAAATGGATGTTACGAGCAAACAAAAGAGCGATAATAGGTTGGCTTACCATTTGTAAAAAGGCACGTCTCAAGGTAAGCCAAAGTTGATCACTCGTTTGTCTATCGCCTGTTGACTCCTGCAACTCTAGGGCGCTGAGAAAGTGCTCCGCAGCTTCTTTGTGCGCGCCGATGTTGAGACCTGTACAATCATCACTATTGTTCAAGAGTCAACATTAGGGTACTCACAGGCAACTCCAACATTATAAATTGCACGCGTATACGTCGGGCGGTGACTGAGGGCTTGTCTATAAGCACCCAGAGCTTCCTCTGGTTTGTTGCCATTGGACAAAGATGAACCAAGCCGATTCCATAGGAGATAGTCCTGAGAACGTGTCAATTTAATAACATTCCAAAAGTATGCACGATGCCCACATTAGGACGTTGGGACAATGCGCTCTCAAAGCAATCTTTCGCACGGTCATACTCCCCTTTGTTGTAAAACAAGACACCAAGGCCAACCTGGACGTCAGGATCGAGCACTCCTTGATCATACTGTTGTCTTGCGAGGGTCAGAAAGACTTCAGTGAGGCGATCATGAGAGTCCCATGTTGAATGAGACTGGACAGCTTTCTCTATGTCACCGTGAATCGGAAATGTCGGGAATCGTGCATGCAACCAGCGCCAGAGCATATGGTATGATGCCCGGTCATACGACTCATTGGTGAATGATATTGCAAGCGACTGGAAAAGACCAATGAGCTGGGTCAAAATTCCAATAGACAGTACATCCATACCAACATGCCCGCTCCGTCTGCACTGGCAGCTTCTGCCCTGCGAACTCCTTCCATCAAAGCACGCATACCTTGTTCCTCACGCTCATCCATGTTTCTAGTTTCTCCCAAGAGTATCCAGGCCTCGTATCCACGGTCACCAAGCTCACCTGTTTGTATGGCGGCTTCCAGTAAGAGTGCAGCTTCCGATAACGACCCATTGCGCTCCAGAAGTGCCTTTGCCTCGCTCAGCGGAGATCGGACGGACGTGGAGGGCTGCAAGAACGGATTGTTTTGCTCTGATCCAAGCTCGATGACCAGACCTATAGAGAAACGTAAAGCGAGCTCACCGAATATATACTCGGACAGAATTGGGTATCCGAGTTCGTCAAACTTGGGATTGTCATCCACTTGGTCAGTAAATTCACCCATCCCGCTTTCCCAGGCATCTTGCATTACTTTCCCATAATCATGCTCTAGTTCTTCACGTTGTGCTGACATGAGCTGATTGAATTGCGATTCCCACTTTGCTAATTCATCATCGTTTGATCCTTTCAGACGTTTCAAAGCCCTGGCAAACTGTAAGGGTCGCAGAAAAGGGGGAAAATAAAGACCAACTCGGAAATCTCTGTGCTAGTTTTGACATCCTCTGACACCTGTTCGACAGTGGTAGAACTGTCGTCCAATTCTACAATCCTCGCCGAACTGTTTGTGTCAGAGATTGACAGGGAGGCTGCGGCTCTTGCAAAGGCGGCCTCAAAGTCTGCATCCTGGGCCTTGGCTTTGCCCTTATCGGATGAAACTGTGTGGAGAGTGGGATTGAAGTTTTGGTACAGAGTGGGGCCACTCAAGCTGGACCCGTACATGGTCGTTGGCACGGAAAAGTTGTACGGAGCACCGAGACTCGTGTATGAGCGTTGTCCTTGTTGATTGGAGTTCAGTGATTGCACCAAAGGGGATGCCCAGTACATACCGTCCGGAATCTGCTGCGGTTGTTGCTGCAAGGAGGGTCCTGGGGTGGCTTGGTTGGGCATGGCACTAAACTCGGAAACCCACGGGCCAAAGGCTGGATTGTCGCGAAACATCGGTTGTTGCTGTTGGGGGATTCCTCTGGCCCAGGCTTGGTTGAGGTCGAATGTCGGACCAGCCTCTGGCAAGCGGGAAAGTTCTGCGTGAGGACCTGGGGACGCGATTGCACGAGAGGAGACCATGGGTCCTCCGAAAAACTGCCTTGCCATCTGGACATCCTGTTCTGCAGCTTGCGCGGGCACAGTCCCGGGCAGGTGTTGCAACTATGTGAACGTTGAGTGGCCACCGCAGACACAGAGGACAATGTCGCACCCGAGACGACGAGGGACCCACGACCCGATCCTGGGCCGAGGTGGTCAGTGTCGGACTTGCCGTCGTTGCTGGAGGGCACGGACCTGCTGTAGGCTCCTGTCGCCCTCTGTGTGCTTGAGGACCTGTGACAATGGATTTGCGGCCACCCCACACTCTGAGCCGGATATCAGGCCTTGCAGCGACATGGGTGTATCGAATCACGTGTGCAAGTTGCCATGCTCCGACTGACTAGGTCCCTCGCCCGACGCTATGCCACCGTGCCATCGCCGCACGCACTCGTCTTTCTGGAGCACCGCGATGGCCAGCTCGACCCCGCGTCCCTCTCCGCACTGACCGCCGCGTCCCAGCTCGGCGGCAAGGTCTCCGGTCTCCTTGCGGGTGGCCCGGACCAAGTCCCCGGCGTGCTGGACAAGGCAAAGAGGCATGTCTTTTTTTTTTTTTTCTTCCGTGCTCGACCCGTGCTGACCTGCACACCGCAGGCTCAAGGGACTCGACACCCTCCTCCATTCCGCCTCACCGCAGTACTCCACGCCATTGCCCGAGATTCTCGCCCCGCTCTTGGAACGTGTGCTTGCTGGAAGCTCTCCGTTCACCCACGTCGTCTCTGCGCACACATCGTCTGCCAAATCCATTCTCCCTCGGGTGGCCGCGAGACTCGATGTCCCCGCTGTATCTGACATTACGTCAGTCGAACATGACCTCTCCTCCAACTCCACGACATTTGCCCGTCCGATCTACGCAGGAAATGCCATTGCAACAGTCCGTGCACCGTCTTCGATCCCCATCAAGTTCTTTACCGTACGGTCGACTGCCTTTCCTGCCGCTGTACCCGGTGAAGCGGAAGCGCAAACACAAGTCCTTGATCCCGTGCAAGTCAACGACTCCCCGTCGGACCATATCTCCACTTTGCTAAGCAAATCAGATCGTCCTGAATTGGGCGTTGCTAGCCGAGTAGTGTCTGGTGGACGCGCTCTCAAAGACGCCAAGACATTTCAAGCTACCCTGTACCCTCTTGCCGATGCTCTGGGGGCGGCGGTCGGCGCTTCGCGAGCAGCAGTGGATGCAGGCTATGCAGATAACTCATTACAAGTGGGACAAACCGGCAAGGTGGTTGCGCCCGAATTGTACATGGCACTCGGGATATCCGGAGCAATACAACATCTCGCCGGCATGAAAGATTCCAAGCTGATCGTCGCCGTCAACAAGGTAAGTCGCTGCTTTGCAATTAAATGTCGTCCTTTAACAATCCACAGGACCCCGATGCTCCAATTTTCCAAGTGGCTGATGTCGGCCTGGTGGCAGACCTCTTCGATGTCGTGCCTGAGTTGGTAGAGAAGCTGAAGTAGTATGTACCATAAATCCCATAGATGCTACTCAAAAATTTTAGCTCACGAGTTTAAAAATTTACATCAAATAATTCTCTCTGGCGGGGAGTCGAACCCCGCTCTTCCGCGTCACTGAATGAATGACAGGCGGATGTACTATCCGATATACTACCAGAGACCCCGGAACCTTTGTCTATCTTGAAACTACGATCGGTTGTGCCACCGAGCACCGTACGCTCAGGACCAGACTTGCAAGTCACGGTCATGTCATTCTATCGACCACTCAGTGACACATACAAACTCACAGGCAGGATACTTCTCGTGGTGAGTAGTGTGTCCCCTGCTTGAGCGCGTCTCATCAGTGCACCCAGCCTGTTGTGTCTGTTGGAAATGTAGCCCAACTAGCGGCTGATCTGTTCATCTCATCGCTCCAGCTCGATCGCGTCGGCGTATTTGATCCAAAGCATTTGGTTCCGGTAGTTGGTGCGCGCGAAGATGGCGCTGACGGTTTGACCACCCCCATCGAATGTAAGTCACTGCCTATGCACCCTGCTGTGACCAAGCCTGGACGAGTCGTGTTCCGACAGTGTTCGGAGAGGCGAACAACGCGGTTGCGGTTATCCAGCAACGTTCCCCTGCACTCAAGGTAGCTCTTCTGGTTGAACGATATTTCACCTCACTTATCACCTCTAGTAGTCGTTCAAGCAAGACTTCGTTGACACCCTCCTTGACTTCATCCGAAATTCTGGCGTATCGGCCGTGGTCTTTCTAGGAGGTGTCGACATGTCCAATAGAAGAGACGCGCAAATGCTGTACGTTCTAAACCGAACACGATAACTTTGTGGTCCGTCATCTTACCAGTAATATCCTCGTAGCACGCCAACGACATTCATACAAACTCCCACATCTCCGCCCCTGGTTGGAGGCCCACTTGCTGCTCTTGCAGATTTGCCAGTTCCGCCCTATTTCTCTCCATCGCCTCGAGTTCTTCATTCTGCACCATTCATCCCCGGTGGTGGCATTGCTCATAGACTGCTCTCGTCCATTCCGGATTCATGGCAGATACCAACTATTTGTCTGCTGCAGTATGTTGTGGAGGGGGACAATAGGTCAGATGCACAACTCCTTGCAACGGTGACAAGCAAAGCACTAGGGAGTACAACCGCCATTTCAACCTGGACCCAGCCCACATCATGGGCCCATGGTCTCTTCGGCACACCGCATGATCAGACATTATACGGTTAACAGTCTCCGTACATTACAATGCAATCAGAGCCATCTACATACAGCAATGTCACCGTTTTCCAGCAATTCCAATTCGATCGCGGCCTTTTCTTTTGGCAGCTTGGGATAGAGGTAGGTAAGCGTAGGGGTCGACTTTCCCCTTCTTAACATCACCTCCCGCCTTCTGTACGATGGCATTGTCATTTAAACGACAATTCAGATCGTCTCGCAGATAACATACCCTTGCTTTGTATTCGTGGCCAAGCTTGACTTCCGAGCGTCGCTTGTTCTTTTTCACAGTCGCTGGTGCAGCGACATCAGCCATTTCAATGTCTCCGTCATCATCCTCGTTCTCTCTCCTGCGTTTCTTGGTATCCTTATTGAATTTGATGCGTCCGTTGGGCCCACGCGCAAAACCATCCAAGGAAGTAACACTTTCCCTGTATGCGTTCCCTCCGACATCCTTGGCAGCCTCTCGAGCACTGGCCTCGATGTCCGAATCAGACTCTTCTGCAATGACTAGTTTACCGCTTCCTTCGTCTGTTTTAAAACGATTGGCATCTTGACCTGGCTTTCGCCTGCGGTTGGTTTTTGCGTCTGTGTAACAGCTACATCAACAGGACCACGACAATTTACACAGTACACACTTGTCATTCGTGAGACAGCACCCTGCAGAAGATCCATGGGCTCATCATCATCCACGCGAAGGCGCAAGCTATTGTCGCCGCCTTTACGTTTGGAGCCGGCGGCATGCTGCAACCGTTCTTCGTCGTCACTTTCATCGAGCTCGCTCTCACTTCCGTAGAGAACATCTTCGAAAGCGTCACCCGTCGCTACCTTCCTAGAAGGTGCCTACGAACTTGTCAGCCATCGGTAAGAATCAAGAAGGGATGCACTACCTCCCCCTCCTCTTCTTCGTCGCGAGCTTTTCTGCGTTTGGCTCTTTCCTTTCGCTTTTTGATG
Organism: Pulveroboletus aff. annulatus; assembly: GCA_038094595.1. Lineage (NCBI taxonomy): Eukaryota > Fungi > Basidiomycota > Agaricomycetes > Boletales > Boletaceae > Pulveroboletus > Pulveroboletus aff. annulatus. The sequence goes on along the minus strand of JBBPTX010000011.1, from coordinate 52,663 downwards.
TTCACTAGGAACTTGGCGGCCTGCTCCTCACCCGCAGCCTGATATACGCCGTTCCATCCAAAGCGTCGTATCATCCGCTCAAAAATGTGGCGTACTTTTTCCTTGAAGTGATTCTTGTGGTCGTGCGACCATCGCAGAAGAGCAGGGACTAGATCGCTCAAATGCGGCGCGACGAGATCGGCAGGTAGCGTATGGATCGCAAGCTTGATATAACCAAGGGTAGATTTGACAATCTCGCGATTCGATGAAGACAAGAAAACGAGTAGAGTGGTGAGGATCTCAGTCTGCATCTGTGCGTCGATGGTGTCTACAAAGAAGACGGGGTTAGTACGTGGTGTACAAGGCATGACATGTCTAGACCTTTGAACTCAAAGACAAGTCGTGAGACTGCAGTCACAGTTGCGCTAATCATGTGGGGTGTTGCCCCAGCCAATCCGCCAGCAACCATCGTCACATACTCATTTATGTTTGCATTTGCTGGGTAGTATACGTGAGCCCCTTCGTAGATTCGATGGTATGGAAGCACAAACCTTCGGGAACGTCTTCATCCATACTGTCAACCATCTGTCTTGAAACTAAGCCGCCTTTGCTCATCTTATGGCCCATACACACGATCAGTTTAAAGGCAGCAGACCGAGCTTTCTCAGAGGGTTCCTTGGTGCCCAACACAGCTTCGGGAATGAGAGACGGAATAATGTGAAGTGATGTAGGTGGTATATCTGGTATGAGACTGATCAGTAGCGCAAAACGATCCTTTTTGGCGGCAGGTGAAAGACCAGAGGTAAAAGAATCGAGTTGCTGCAAGATTGCGAGTGTGTCAACTTGAACGTTGCCGCTACTCAGTGCCTTGGCAAGGATCTTGTAACCTCGCTTTTGTACACCGTTGTCCTTGCAACATAGCACTTGGTTTGACATGCAGATTCGCATGAGGGACGTCATTTCTTGAGCTTCTAGGCTAGGCAAGAGCAGTATGAGCAGATCTTGTGTCATCGTAGTCACATTTGCATTCTGCTGTACGTCTGGCGCAGCAATGAACTGCTGGAGGTTCTGCTGGAACAACTCGGTGACTTTGTGAAATGCTTTTGAAATCTCCAGAGGATCGGCTATGCTTGCCCAAACACTGATGACGTCTCCGACAGAGCTCCTGCTCTCCCTCTCAACGCTACTAAACACGTTGAAGAATACGGCAAACCAGCTTTCCACTTGTGTCTTTAGGAACGTGATATTCTGGGCCGCCTCTTCGCGAGTAATTAAATCCCCTTCATTGAATGAACTTTCCAAGTCGGTTTGTGATACGGCGAGATTAGATTCAACCAAGGATCTGAGGCCCTTCAACACTGAGAGTCGAAGCCCAGGTTGCGTGTACAGAAGTTGGGACAAAAGCTGAGAGAAAGCTGGGGTAAGTGCCTGTAAAATAGAGTGTTAAATGGAAGGAGACGGAAGGACATCATAACACTTGCATTTTCAAGGTCCGGGGGTGCATGACAGTATCCAGCAAAGCCAACCCAAACCTGAGAGATGAGCACACTCCAGACCTTTGCCTCGGACTGTCTGCCCTCGGCCTCGGCCTTATTTTGAAGGTTGAACATCCGTTCGCTCAGAGGAACAAAGTGGAATACAAAGTGACCCAGGGGAGAAGGATGTGACTGGGCGAGCATTGGTAACAAGAAAGCACGCGGTTCACGTCCTGCTTGACTGTGAAAATTCAGCCAATGACAAGACATGTAAGACGATTACGAACCGATCCTGAGGTTCCAGGTTCAGCGGTAATACCTCGAGCACGACGGCAGGTCCCATAACTCTCATTGCAGTCGATATAACACCATCTGCGACTTCCTTGTGTTCAAAATTCTTCTGAACGCGAAGGTCAGCTATTTCCTTCACCAACGGTAAGAGCAATATCTCGGCTGCAAGAGTCGGTTTGCCATTTTCGAAACGCATGTTGAGGTTCGAGATGAGCGAACACACGACATGTAACAATTCTGGGATGGCTGTCGCGTAGGCCAAAGAATTCAAAGCTTTGGTCATTTGCGCAATAACACCCCTGAGGGACGATTTGCCATCTGGTGCATCTATTATAGCAGTGCGAGCCATGGTCAAAGTGATACATTGAGCTAGTGATTCAAGAGCCTGTGCGGCAGCCTTCCGTGTTTGCGCGTGGCTTGTCTCGAAAAAGGACCATACAGCTTTCCAAACACTGGAGAATTCTTGTGACGATGCATCCGGGTCTTCCGAACGATACGCAAGCATGGCATCTCCTAACACTCGCAACCATGACGGAGCAACGGTAACATCCGACCTCAGGGGTGGGGACGACAGTATGGCGCTCAGCACTGCAGGTATTTGCTCTGTACTGCTTTGAGTGCCCGAGTTGACTGAAGCGGAAAGTAGATCGGAAAGGATTGAGTAAGAAGACTGCGATAAATAAGGGTTGCCAAGCCTGGGCAAAGCAATGAGGATGGTTGTAATGGATGGGATGATCTTTCGTGCCAATCAGAGGCGAGTCGAGCACTGGAACGCATCGCTCACATCAAGTGGGAGATTGGGCAGAACAGGATGCAGTAGAGCAAGGAGACGTATAGCGTTGTCAACGGAAAACTCCGTTGTGGTAGATTTTGATTTTGGCAAAACGCCGGAGCTAGCTTGATGGAGGGAGTTTTGCAACCACTCAGCGACGCGCTCGGCATAGGGATGGTGTAGGAGTGGACTTGGTGGATTCGATAACACATCGTCGACTAGATCGACGGCTCGCTTTCGCACCTTTGGTCGGGGATCGAGACATAGCTGCAGGACGGTCGCAAAGGATTGGCGCACGACTGGCGTATCTAATTGGGATCGGTCAAGAGAATGAAAAATAGAGTTGTACAGGGTGAGTTGAGATCTTAGTGGAGGGGCATAAGCCGAGAGGGAAGGGAACAAGGGTGCGGTGAGAGAGAGGAGGGTACTTAGATTCGAGCGGATGACTGGATGGGGAACAAAGGGTGCTACCAAGGCAAGGAGGTAGAGAACTGCTGGCAGGACATCGCCATCACCTAGTGCGGTATCTTTCTTCTGCAAGGTGCCATCCAATGTTGTTATGAGTGCGGCAAAGTACGCCGTTGGTGTGGGGTCCGTGCTGGTCTCTGACAAGGTTGATTCAAGTGCATGGAGGAGTGTCGCGGGTGTCTTTTGGTGTGGAAGAGAAGAAGATGTGTGCGGTCGAATTTTTTCGAGCGTTGCCTCCATTGCGGTTCGGAAAAAGCAGTGCCAGCTCAACCAACTTGTACTTGTTCTAGTACATGGCCACGCCAAAAGGGTCACCTACACCTTGGTCGTACATTCTGGTCCGGTAAGAATGTTACTCTCTCCCCCTCTATCACCATTCAACAGCCTGCCAGGCTCCTTTTTCACTTTGTCCTCAAGATATTCTATGGTGCAATCGTCATAGAGAACACCGAATACATTCCCAAGACGGGGGAACCTTGGTGGGAGAAACTCCCGCGTGCTCTACTTCTATCGCCCTTAAAGCGAATCCAGCATCGTATGTGCAAACCATAGCAACTCACTGACCGATGCTCTGTATGTCGACCCCGCTCTGTCCGTTGTTATTAGCCCATCCCTTTTCTAAAGCATCCTAGTCACCACCATCCCTCCTGGGGTAATCACGAACAATTACTTCAGTGTCCAGTCTACTGAGCCAGTTCTGCTAGGTGCGCAACATGCTGCGTCTGACCGCCAAGTCGACCCAGTTCGGGCGCAAGACCTTTACTAGTTGGCTTATCGAATCTGCCGGGACCGTCCCCATCAAGAGACGCAAGGATTTTGATAACAAAGATGTTGACAACTCTGAGGTCATGGATATGCTTATGCTGGTCGGGATTATTCATCCTTTCCTCTGATAAGCCATTTAAACTTTACAGGCGCTCGAAACTGGCGATGCTGTATGTTTATTTCCAGAGGGAATGAGCCGCTATCATCCCACCATCGCCCCGTTGAAAACTGGTGGTTTGTCCGCTCATGGTTCCATTGACTACGTGTGCTGAGAACGTCTTTTTGCAGTTGCGAGACTCGTATCAGACGTTCTGACGCGTAACCGTGATAATTCGGACTTCTCCATATCTATTCTTACCTGCTCCATAACATATATGTAAGAACTCCTGTACGCGTAGTTTCCACCCTTTACTCAATTCCAAAAGGCACCGACAGCATTTCCGTTCTGACGTACTGGTTACATTTAATCCTCCCATGAGGTTCACCCCAAAGGTGCGTGCCAGAACGCCTTCGCGTTCTCTTGTTCTGATTATTCATATTCTCGTTATAGGATAACCCGGAACTTCTTGCCCCAGTAAACTTCGCTGCCATCCGAGAAGTCACCGCACGGATGCATCAATTAATTAGTTCTCAAACTATCGACGCCCCTTCTTGGGATTTGATCCGGTCTGCCAAGCTTGCTGCTCGTATTTACGCCCCATTAGGGACATCGATGACTCTCGGAGACTTTGTGCGCGTAACACGAACTTTTGTTGAAGGATTCAAGCTATCTGAAGTACAAGACGAAAAGCCTGGCCAGCATAAGGAGGAAGACAACATGATCAATGCGCTACGCGGTGACTTGAAGGTAATTGGCGCTCCGCTTGACGCGCGACTAGCCGTTTACTATGTCCTGCAGAGGTATCAGGACAAGCTTGTACAGTTGGGTGTCAAGGATGATCGCATTCGACGGCCGCTACGCCGGCGTACAATTGTACTCCGGATATTCATCCGTCTCACGTGGTTCATTTGTCTGACGTTCATCTCCCTTCCGGGGCTTATATTATGGGCACCGGTGTTCGCCACGACCTTTTATGGTGTACGCAATTTCAAGAAGAGCGGGCCAATTTGGGATACATGGGATGAAATTGCCCAGTACAAGCTTGTATATGGGCTCCTGTCAGGTCTACTCGTATGGATGCTAGCCGTCTTGCTCACGCTCCCCTTTGCGATGATCACTGTGATCTTGGTCCCCGCACTGATGTGGATGACGTTGAGATGGCTGGAGGATGCAGTCTCGGCTTTCAGGGCGTTCACCGCGTTGTTCCGTCTCCTTTGGGTAGGTCCTGCCGCATTGAAGGAACTACACGAGACACGAAAAGATCTACATCCACGTATCATGAATCTAGCGGTGAGAACGCTGGGTCTTCCGCAAGATCCAGAGAAACATTTTTTAGAAAGCGGAGGTCGGGAGAAAGGCCGAGTGAAAAGTAAATGGGAGAGTGGCGCCAAGTATTTTTCGGTGCGACGACGGAGGAAAAGAGATTGGAATGAAACACTGCGGTTATATGACAAGGTGGACTACCCTGATGAGTAGCTATGACACAGACGAGTTGAGGAATGATATATGGTGATTGGCCTGATCGATTTTGACACGGCCAAATCCAAGGTGTAGGTATACATTAGCATTCTACGTATGTACGCCAGTTCGATACGGTCATTATCAAATCGGAACGACAAAAGACAAGTCAAAATGAGTCTAGCAGAAAGATGAAAGACGGGATGCAAAACATGCACCCTCAACCACGAATCGGCCGGTAAGCTCTGTTTCCAGCGGCCCATTTGTGACCGCGGTCGGCAGCAATGCCGGTTATAATGACGGCACATCCAACGAGGAAGCCGACGATCCAAGAGATGGCGTTTAATACGTAACCCAGGCCTACCAAAGCTCACTGACAAGAAATGTCCAAGGTGGATATTCTTACCGGGTTTGGCATGTTCAAATGCATCAAAAGAGCTTTTCCTGTAAAGTTCTGTCACGAGCACGAATGTGACAAGCTGAAAGAGAGCTAGGAAAGGATTGGTAAAAGTCACGCAAGACAACGGACAGCCTACTGTGGAGTAAGACTAGACCTGCGACGGCTCTCCAGACTCTGCGACGCCTGGAGTGAGTGCTTACGCCGACGAGCAAGGCCGCCAAGGCCAAGGCAGCAAAACCGATCCCAAGCTCTGTAAAGTACTGAGCGGAGACCCATTCGGCACAGAACAAACGGTTTTCGTTTTCACAGCCATCCTGAACCCTGAGAGGAAAGGGGCGGCATTCATAATCGGAGTATTCAAAGCGCCCGGTGCCGCTCGGGCCAGGAATGCGGACGAGTGAACGGTCGCAACGCTGCATGAGACCATAACGGATAGTGGACGTTGCGTTTGGAAAGTCAAGTTCATAAGTCGTGACGAGCCTTAAAGAAGGTGTCAGGATTGTGACTGTCCGGAAGACAGGTTTCTGGCGAACCAGTCGGGGAGACGAGCGGACAGGATGTTCTGAGTGGCACGGGTCAGCGGGGCTGCGGACAGGGGTCGGCAAGGACGCATACGATGACAAGGACGATGAATACGGCGAAAAAGGTGACCACGTAGGACGTCTTTCTCATCGTCGGCGTAGTAGTCTGGGAGAGGGTGAAAAAAAAATAGAGAACACTGGACGTTTCAGTGTTCTTGAAGGGCGTCGGCCACTCCACTGGCACGCTTACATAAAAATAGCCATGTCCCGATTGGCTGACAGTTGCCTATCGCCTTATCACACACCATTGGCACAATTCGCTCTGATATCGAGCGCTGCAGCCCTGGAGTCAAGGTCGCCACGTTAATCGCGATTCGCAACCTGTGGAGCCACCATCGCTATATTCTGCAAGGCGGATATCCGACGTCGCGTCCTTGTCGATTAGTGGTTAAATCATCACGTTGTGGTCAGCCAAACCGTGAAGCCGGAGGTTCGAATCCTCCCTGGGACACTTTTTTTTTTCTCGTTCTGTTTTGTGTGTTGCCGGTCGAGACGGAGAAGGTTGGCGTTTGTCGGGACCGATGCGAATTGGCGGCAAGTTTGAATTGGGCGTGGGTGTTGTTGGACTGCATCGTGCTGTGAGAATATTTGTTGTAGGAAACTTCCGACTCCGTGCTGCCAAAGAGTTTGTCCTCGTCGTCCGTGTCGGACGAGGCCGCTTCGCTTCTTACAACCGTGTCTGTAATTAATATCCCACAACGCACCGCCCATCCTCGTTCGCTCCAAGCCACCTGGCTTGTCCTTTCTCCACCATCCCGCTGCTTCTGGCTCATGTCCTTATCCTTTGGCGGTCTTGGCCTACTTTCCCCGTGGTCCCCATTCCACATCTGGGACCAGTCTCTACACACGAGGGCCGGTTTTAGATCCATCATCTGCGCCCTCGTCGTTGTCGCCGTCATTCTCATCCTCGGTGGGTCTTGGTCCGCCTTCCTCTGCCTCGCCGTCTCTCATCATTGTCCAATCAGCGTACCTCACCAATCCAACAGAGATCTCTTTCAGGGCTTACCTCACTGAACAGTCCTTCCGTCAGCACCTCAGCCACCTCGACGATCCCACTGACGATGTTGCCCAAGAACTCGATTGCTCTCTCTCCCGTGCCTGCTCCCCCAGCAAAGACCGCAGCAACACGGTAGATCGTGCCACTCTCCCTTTCCATTTTGCTAACCGTGCTTCCGTCTCTCTCCGCACTCCAAAGCACATCTTCCACAGCTTTGGCATCTGCACAATTGCCACTACACAAGGTGCTACTGTCCCCACCGGTGCACGGCGCGCGTCCAGTGCACACAATCACCCTTCTCATCGCTCAGATCTCGATGGCTTTGTTTCTTCTGATTCCTGGTTCATTGGTGCCTTTGGTCGCTGGTGGCGTGGTGGTCTCGTCGAGTCCTGGTATTACGATACAGTGATCCGTTCCAAGGATGCCCAGGGTTGGAGCTCGGGCATCCTTGGTTTCAAGGCCTTGGACAAATTCCATGATTACAATGGTAATTTCCTCACAATGCGCCACTCATCTTCGTCACTCATCACATCGACTAGCCCTCCCATTTGTCAAGCTTGCTCCATGTCCTCGCCAGCTATTACGTGGATCGCCACCCAGACTGCGTAATCGAGAGCGCTCCGCCCAGCGCCCCGGCTCCGTTCCGCACCGCAATTCTTCACCCCCGCCACTTCCAAAGTCCGTGTCCTTGCCTCTGCATGCCGATCACCGCTTCCACGATTCGCTACCTGTGGCACCGCAGTCATCTCACTTGATCACGGACCAGAAGCGTATCCCTGTTCATGCTCCTCCGGTCGCCCATACCATCTCTCGCACACCTTCTGTTTCTGGGACGTCTGACCCTTCGCCAACCATCACCGAAGTTTTGAAGCAGGTCGCAGCCGCGCAGGCCTCTGTCCACGACCTTCAGAATCAGCTTCAGGAATCTCAGAATGCCGCAAACCAGTCCCGTGATTCGCTCGAGGCAGAGCTTGGCGATCTCCGTTCGAGGAGGCGGGAAGAAGAACAAAAGAGAGTGGACGGTCGGGCTCGTACAAAAACTCTAGAAGAAGCCAGACGTCTGGCAGAGACCACTAAACGGGAAGCAGAAAAAAAGATGAAAACCGCCCGTAATGCCAAGGACTCTGCAATGCGTAGAATGGAAGAGCTAGAGTTCGAAATTCAGGGACTGAGGGGACAGATGGAACACGACCGCGCGGTCCTCGCTGCTGGACCCAACGAAGCAGACACGGTAGAGGAAGAGGAGCTGGTATCTGAGTTAGAAAGGAAGAAGAAAGAGGTTCGAGTAGCAGAGGAGGTCGTTGTTGCCCTCAACGCCCGTGCACGGGAGCTGGAAGACAAGATTGACGAAAGCAAGTCTCGACTCCGTACCGCACAACACCGCGCTCAACTTACCAAGGCATACCCCGGTTCAACTGACATGTCTCATTGGGACGGCAGCGTCGTCGATCAACCCGGACATAGCAAAATGGATAACCCCTCGTCTTATAACCCCTTTGACGTCCCGGTAGATGATGTTTCAGCATCGTCGAGGGGCCCAGAATGCGTTCGAAGCGACACAAGTTCAGAGCCGAGGGACGCCTCACGTTCTCGGAAATTTTGGGGGTTCTCCTCGGGTGGGTTTATTACCTTTGACGTCACGGTCGTGATTTAAATGTTTTTCCAGTTCTTCGTACGCCAAGTTATGCCACTTTTGATGAAAACGTATCCTGCGCTGATTCGACTTCGCTATCGTCTGGGTGTGGTCACGGCCACAATGGTTACTTTCAATCCACACACGCTAATCCATTCTCGCCGTTTCGTGACCCCCCGACTCCTTCTACGGCGTTCATTCCGAGCAGTCTGATCAGCGTCCTCGATTCTCCCTCGGCAGACTGGAAAGGCGGATTTGGACACCAGAGCGGCTCTTTGACGGCGTCGCCCGTCGAATATACTGGACAATCTTCCAAGGCCGAATCCGATCTCGATTCGTCCGATCTTTACCGTGCTCAGGGACAACCTAGTCATGATCAGTTGTCTGCGCACAACAACACCGCTCCGTACGAAGCGCGTGGATCGGATGACCTACAGGAAATTTCACGCAAAGGTAGAGAGACTAGTTCAGGCTGGTTTTCCCTCCCTAGGAACGATAAACATCGCAGCGGCCTCAATCCAGATGCAAAAGTGTTCCGCCTTACTAGGTTTACACCCGACAAGACCGGGAGTGCTGATTCGTCCACGACTGCTGCATCCTCGTACGATGCATTGAATCCAACTGGCGTTACGCCCAGCATCACGTCTTCTACGCCTTCTTCCTTGCTTCGTGCTTTTGCCCCTTCTCGTGCGGAGCGCGAGGCGTTACAGCGGGTACTCGGGGGGTCGACGAACGCGAGTCTTGAACGCCTCCCGAGCCTCAGTGATGTGGGGAGCATCCCTTCGTCGCCTGCGCATACCCATGGAGAAGCTCGCATTGGAGAGAAGGATTGTGCACTTCCTGCTTGGCTGCAGTCGCTGCCGCTGATTCGGAAGCCTAATTTCAGTCCCTGGGAGGACGAGGACCCGGTGTCCACTGAGGTGAAGAGGAAGTAGGTTCAGGTGAGGGATTGCGAAGGGGGGGAGGTGTTGGTAATGTTTCAGTCGGTTGCAGACTGCCCTGTGTCATTGAAATAAAGAAAAACTTGGGAAGGGGTTGATGGCGTCGGTCCATTCTGGACGATTGCCTCGACCGTATATATATATTGCAATGCAAGAATATGTTGAACCCATACTGGCACCGTCCGCACTGCACGAAAAGTACCTTTATCAGCCACTATCGTAAACCCTCCGAACTACCCTGACCAGACTTGGCAGGACAGCGCATGCAGTCAAAATAGCATATCTTGCCACCTGTACTAGGGACAGGAACAGGTAAATGAGCACGAGGTATGTGACCGAATCGATAAAGGATCTTCCCCCGCTACTCTGTCCCGACGTCCGGCTCCGCAGTCGTAGCCCCATGGAGTGGTTGTAGGCCACAACGTGACAATAATTGTTGAAGGCCCGGAGAGGGCGTATAACCGCACTTGTGCATTTCCGTGAGGGCTATCGAGTACCGCGAATCCTTTGCAGCCACACACGCCTCGATGATCGCAGTGTACACCCTTGCAGAGGGGACAAACTTTTGGGTTTTCATTTCTTCAAGATAGAAAAACGCATCGTCGTACACTGGTTGGGTCAGGCACAGGAGTATGATGTGTTCGTACGTCTTGGCGTTGGGTGTAACGACGGCCTTTTTCAGGCCCAAAAGGAGCTCATCGCCAAGTTGGCGATGCTTTGCAGTGACGCAGCCCGAGAGAAGGGTGTTGAATGTCTCAACATTGGGCTTGCAGCCATAGTCGGAGAATGATTTGTATGCGCTCATTGCACGCCGCAGGTCACTCGAAAAGACGCAAGCTTGAATGACTGAGTTGAGGATGAGGGCGTCCACCGTATTCCCTTTGCGCTGCCATCGGTCAAGTGTTTGCCAGATGCTGTCGAGACGATCTACGTCTTGTTGCAGATACTCGGTCAATGGGCGCAGCGTCTGGCTAGTGGGGTTGATGCACCGTTTACGCATCTCACCAAGGGTTTTGAAAGCTTCCTCAAGCTTGCCGTCTTTGCAGAGCGCTTCGACCAAAGGGGCAAAATGGTGCTCGTACCAAGGATCGATACCCATCCCCCCGAGCACACGGATGACATCTACAGCCAGATCCGAAAGACCATGACGGGCACACGTGTGCAAAACGGATAGACAAGCCCCCTCGTCGGGAGTGCGGTGTAGCGTATGCACGACCTTTTGCCAGCAGGTCTTGACACCCTCTGCCTAGAGGCAAATTTGGCACGAAAAGATGGCGAATGAACAAGAACGCACATAAAGCAGGTCCGCGGAAGCGATGAGACATGACATCCACGCGGAGCCGTCTAGTTTCTGAAGGGTACGAGACTCAACGTTTTGAGCGATCTCGATGGCGAGCTTGGGATAGTCCATGTGTGTAGCAAGTTTTATGACGTCTTGAACGGTGTTGAGTTGGGGAGTCAGGCCAAGGGTGTTCATTTCGTGCATGTACTGGAGAGCGAGCTCGAGGCTCTCTGTTGCGGTGGCACGTCCGATGATGAAGGCATAGGTGTCATTGTCCGGCTGGATGTCTTGCGTTGTCATCGTGTCAAGGATTCGCCACATGGTGTCCGGCGAAGACCATCTCGACGCCTGTGCAGGATCAGTGCACTGCGTGGTCAGACAGGACCGGGCTCACGTGCAAAAGGTGGTGGTAAGACTGACGATCCGGTGGTATGCCCATGGCGGTCATGTCGTCGACAACGGCCCAAGCCTCCAATGGGAGTGCCTCGCCAGCGATGCACGCGAGAAGGGCGTTGTAAACGACGAGGTCGGGTCGGACGGCCTTTGCCTTCATCTCGCGGACGAGTCGTAGCATTGGGATGAGACGGTCTGACTTGGCATGGCTGGTGGCCTCCTTCCGACAGCGGCTAGTCAGCGTCTCCGTCTCCGGCTGAGCAGCTCGAAAGGCCCACGGCGCCGGCGTGGACAACTGGCGGACGAGGAGACGTCGGAACATGTCACACAGCCACAGTTGTTGGTGTTGGTTGATCACTTGCTACCACCATGGTGCGTGTCGCTGAAATGCAAGCCACAGTGTGTTGATCAGCCTCTAGTTCTACTCAGAGGCCATCCTCTCTCGTCGCGGCCCGTTGGCCAGAGTATGGCTCGCCGCACACATGGAACGCAAGCTCTCCAAAACACAGACCCTACAAACAGACATCCAACAGGCCGCAGGCGAGTCGCCGTATGCATGCATGTCGTCTTGCCAACCATCCCACAGATGCGATCATGGGTCAGGAGGTCGAGGTCATGGCTCTCCGTCTGAGCGGTCAGCTCTTGCTGGGCGTGGTCCGAATCTACAGCAGAAAAGCAAAATACCTCTTGGACGACTGTAACGAAGCGCTCCTGAAAATCAAGATGGTTGTCTTCACCCTTTTCTTTGTCCATGGTGGAATAACCTCCTGTTTCAGGCGTTCCGACCCGGTGTTGTCGACATGACCGAGGACCAACTCGCCGTCAACCGAAATGCCATCACCCTCCAGGGCGGGCACCTCGACTTGGATGTACTTATTCCCGATATCAACTGGTATGTACTCTCGTTCAACCCACCATGCACAACTAACGAGGAACCAGGGACATGGACTTTGAAGATCGCATTGCAGAGCCTCAGGGGCACCATGTCGCTCGTCAGGCCGACATCACACTCCAGACCACCGAGGATTTCCAGCTCGACCTGGATGATGCAGGTTACGGGTTTGATCTCGGTCCCTCAGATGGGATCGGCTCACAGGACTTTGGCGACCTCGACCTCGGTCTCGATTTCGGTGACGGCCCTGTCAGCACCAAGGATGGTGCCAGTGCCGTCGATGAGAGCGTCGAAGTCGGAAGAGATGCCCCGACACCACACAGCGCGCATGCGTCTCTGGACTCGGCCATGATGGGGCGTAGACATGCAGCCGACAAGGATCTAGACGTCCTTTCTTACAGAAGCAGGGATGAATCTGAACACCCTTTTGGTCCAGAGATGGACATCGACATGTCGTTCGGTCCAGATGTTGCAGGCGCAGACTTGGACCTCGGAGTCGATTTCGGTGACGGCCTACCATCAGAGCGGGAAAGGACACCTGGCCAAACACGCTCTCCCTCGCGGATGTGTAGGCTTGTTCTCTGATTTCTGTGCGCGTGATATTGATTTTGTATTAGCATCTCCGCTTACAGAGCCACCTCAAACCCCTCCACCAATTGACCTCCTTCTCACTCCCCAAGTAGCCCAGCCAGAACTACCCGAGGAACCAGAACCGGACGCGGCCAAGGTTAAGCGGAAGCCCAAGGAAAAGAAGCAAATTATCGACTCTGTTATTGAGCTGGCTGACGGCCCTGGTGCCAGAGCAGGTCGTGGACTCGGCGCCCCAGTGGTTCGAGACATTAGCGATATCCTCGCCGAGCAACATTTCCTTCCGCGCTCCTCCATGGTCATGCGTCTTTTGGAAATACGCGATGACCCTCTTGCTCATTTCTTGCCCACAAAAGTCACGCCAGAAGGTACATTTTTTTGTGCTGGTCCTCCTGGGCTGGCGCCCGAATTGTCGGAACTCTTTATGCGTCCCGTACAGGGGTTACCCTCCAAGAAGAGAGGGGCATCTCCCGACAAGGGTGGGAGGAAGAAAGCACGTGTTGAGGAAACCCCACATGAAATACACGAAGAAGAAGAGGTTGAACAGGGAAGGCGTGATGCTAGCATCGCACCGAGCGTGGCTATTCCCAGTGAAGCCGTTGGCGGTCGCGCCAGCACTGCCCCAGAGGGTGGGTTCGACTTTGGCGACGTCAGCGGTGGCGTAGATGACTTCCAAATGGACGTCGGCGGCGAATTTCCCGTGGTACATGAAGAAATGGGACCTGAACGTGCTCGGAGTATTGCGCCGTCGGAGAGGAGTCGACTGTCGACACCTGCCGTGGATGTGGAGGAAGGAGAGGGAAGCTATGCTGATGTCAGTTCTGCCATTGCCATGTTCGACGTTCGGACTTCCCAGAGTCAAGAATCGGCTACCGACGGGGAGGGCAAGGGCTATAGCAGAAATACCGTGAAAGCCCTCTGGGTTATCCGTCGGGAATTGCAACCCGAGGACGACGAGCAAGAAAAGATGATTAGCTTTGCCCAAGTATCCCACAAGGCATCCAGGCGTGCGGCGTCGGCGTTCTTTTTTGAGCTCCTTGTTCTCGGAACGCGTGACTGTATCAAGCTGTCGCAGGGTGCACCGTTTGAGAACATCGAAGTCCGGGCCAAGGACAAGCTATGGGAACAGCAAAGACACGGCTCGACCGCCCCATCGATGGTTTCGGCGATGACTTAGATTTCTAACCCGTCTATCTTGATTTGTTCTTGATTTTACGATACATCTTTACAGGGGCAATTTATCTCGACAATGTTGTTTTTGTATCATGTAGCTTCTAGACGTGTTTCCACTCTGCGGATTTGTTGCCCATTAAATTTATAGCTTTCCATCATCTACGTAGCGTTTCCACTTGTATCGACGGATGTTAATACTAGGACTTGAGTTGGTTACTCTTTGAATACACACTCATCAATCCATCATGATCAAGTCATCGTTCGGACCAATGTTAGATCTGAAATCAGCACGAAATCAGCATGCTTCCTCTCCTGACCCGACACTGGCATGACTCACGTTCATTCGTTGATGCACTCTGCGAACCCAACTCTTGCGTCATGCGAGTAATCAAAGATGGACACGTCTGTGCATCATCATCAGACCAGAGGTACGATCAGACCTGACAAACACTTGCATGACTTTAACAACGAATCGCCTACCGAATGTAAGCACGTGAGTCGAGAACGCAGAAATGACGCACCGAGAATAGCAATGGTTCCGTCATCGACGACGGTCCCTGCGCTGATGATCGCGCCCAGGCAGGTCCTTGGAACCAGTGTGGGTGTGTGCAAGGAGACCAGAGTAGAAGCGGCTCACCTGCGCGAGGGATCGTTCGTATCTGGTCCAATGTTCATATCGCGCGGATCCAACGTCAGCGTCGTCGCGCCAAACACAAACGAGATCGTGGCTTGGGCATCACAAGGGTAAGAGTAGAAGCCGTCGCCGTAATCGGGGGCGGGCTGGGATCCGGGGATCTGAGGGTGGACGCGTAACAGCGCGTCGGACATGGCACAACGTGGAGGACTCGCCTGATCATATATGGCATCCACGATCTCGTCGGGGAGATAGATGAAGGAAGTGCCCGTATCGACGATCTACAGGCGGCGTCGGAGTCAGCAGAACGATGCTGTCCCACGTCAAACATACGGCAGACACTCCTTGGGTAGGAATAAGCGAGCCCACCAAGACCCCAGTCATGTTCACCGTCCAATACGTCTCGATGAGGCATGTGTGAGTATGTAAACACGCGGAAATGAGAGACGGTAATACCTGTGAGACCACCTGGACCCAGGAAATGTTGCTACCCGATTTGACTTTTGACGAATCGATACCCCCAAAGAACACCTTCATCGCCTCAGGATACGTACATATCAGCAAACGTAACTGGCTCACCTCGGAGCCACGAGGTTGCGTCCGAGTCATGTAGAAGCTGAAAAGGGGCGCCGCTAATTGCGGTATCAAATTCTCAAAAAGCGTCACCTGCTGGGAACTCGCGATCGCGCTAAACGCCAGGCCAGCAAGTCCATCACTTGGCGACTCAGCAAAGGCTTGTGAAAGTTGATTGACTGCGCCAAAATATTGGTCAGACACCTGGAGAGATCCTACTGTGACCGTGTCCTGAACGAGCGTTCCGCTCGCAAAGCCCGATCCCTATGAAGGTGAACATGGACAAGTCATGGGGGGACCAATTAAGCTCACGTATGTGACTTGGAGTACATCACCCGTGTTGCGAAAAGTGGTGCTGGCATTCGCTTGGAACGACGTGATCGTTCCACAGTCACAGTCGACGGGAACCCAAAGGTCTGTGCTAAACGAGTTGGTGCAGTCATTGGCTGACAGCAAGGGAGGTCCTACCGGCAGAACCGGTATCCCAGTCAATATTTAGCGGCTGTTTCTGGCTCCCGAAGCGCAATGGACCATAATACTCGAGATCATCGACACCGTCGGTGTCGTCCACGAGGGAGATGTTGATGACGTTATTCATGGATGCGAGGGTCGCTGGCATCATAAAAGGCAAGCTGGGTGAGATGGACCGAGAAGCGAGCAAGGGAATGTTGGTGGCATCATCGGATGCGCGGTTGTAAGAGTCTCGCAGAGAAGGGGAAATGGTGATGCCAGGCGTGCTCTGACCGAAGAGCAGAGCGGGCGCGTTTCTGAATTTGTGCCGAGTTGCGGCTTGCATAGCGAGCTGGGGCGTTTGCGTGAGTTTGGGAAGCGATCAAGAAAAGATATGTACTATATCGAGCGAATCGCTTGAGAGGAATCTCGCCCTGTGGGTGTGTTTTGGGCCGAGGTAGAGAGGTGTGCTGAAAGCGTGAGTAGAGAGCCAAAGGATGAAAAAGAGGGAAAGAAGCATCGTTGAGATGGGTGGAGAGGTGACAACGGACGCATTATGAGTGATCGGGGATTGAGAACGGGACGGATGAATTATGATTCAAACTGAGACAATCTAAGGACACGTTGTGTGTATTGTTCTATGGATATGCATCAGTGTGCTTTCAGTCAATCCTTTGGCTTTGCGCCAAGCTTCTTGTGGGGGCCGAGTACCTTGCGACGGGTACGAATCATGTGGGTATACATGACATAGAGACCTGGAACGAGAATGAAGCGAAGCGAGACGCGATCACGTGATGATAGTTACCGGGTACCCAGATCAAGACCATGGCGGCTTTGAGCCAGTCCTCGAGAGACCAGATGGCGTGCCACTCTGAGATGGTGCTGAGGGCGAGAAGCGCCTCGCTGCCCGCACCAATGGGGTAGAGGATGTAGAACGTGGAGTAGCGAAGCCAGGTGAGCCAAGCGGGGTGCTGTATGCCGAGGAGACCCAAGGCATAGTAAGAGTAGCGGGGGACCTCTGTGAGAGACCAGGCGAGGACCATGGTGGTGTAGATGGGGTTCGCGTGGGTGGAGGGGAAGCGAGCAACGATGGCCCAGATGAGGATGAGACGGGAAGAGACCTGCATCAAGGTGGTGGGGAGCGGCGACTTGACGGCGCGGACGAGGACATGGACGACCTCGAGGGCAGCGAGGGACTGGACGGGGCAGAGAACGGCCCACGAGTGGGCATAGGTGGGTGGCACGACGCGAGCAAGGGCCGACGCGAGGTGCGCCGAGAACGCGTTGGACGACGCGGGGGTGGTGGCGGTCGCGTCGGTGATGCCAGCGACGGTGGCGACGAGGACGCGTGCCCAGCCGAGTGCAGAGACGGCGTTGAAGATGGTCAGATACATGGCTGATGACATAATAGCTGAGTCATGTTTATAGCCAAACAAACAAGTGACAACAATCGAGTGTCGTCCCCGTTTTTTCTTACTAATACTCGCGCCCCTCCCCAAACGCGAGTCGATCGCTGTCATCCACCCCGACATGCTCCAGTACCCGCAACAGCAACAGCAGCCCGCCGATGCCATCCCGACACCCGTCATGCGTCTCCGCGATGATCCACAGCCACCGTCGGCCCCCTCACAGCCCGCCCAACAACCCGCCCCATCCACCCGCCCGTCCCGCAAGCGCAAGTCGCCCCCCTCGTCCGCCACCGCCCCACCACCGCCCCAAGCACCCCCGCAGCACCCCCCACCCCCACCCCCACCACCGGGCATCCATCTCGGACAGATGCTGCCACCCCCACATGCCCTCATGCCCCCCGGCATGGGCCACCCACCCATGTATCAGTACGCACCTCCCCCAGAGTATGCACACCCACCACCCCCACCCGGCGAGCAACCGCTCAACGGTAGCAGCGACGGATCGGAGCCCAAGTCGGGGGGTCGTCAGCTGAGCCAGAGCAAACGCGCCGAACAAAACAGAAAGGCGCAGAGGGCATTCAGAGAGCGGAGAGACCAGTGCGTCCGTTGCCGTGCTGTCCGTGACATCAGGCTTACCTCTCACAGACGCGTCAAGGCCCTCGAATCCCGCTCTCAGCTCTTGGACGCTGCCCTCGCATCCGCAGACGAGGCCAATCGTCGCTGGGAGGAGTGCAGGGCACTCGTCGACCAGCTCCGCATCGAGAATGCCGCCCTCCGTGCTGCCCTCGGCCAAGCACAGCTCAGTGGCTCGCTCGCCTCGAGCCAGATACTGGCTGGCACACCCTCGCAGCCACCACAGGATTCTCGGGCAGAAGGGGAAAAGCTCGAGACACCGACACCCAAAGAATAGCAAGGAAGAGCCGGGGACAATGGACCCATCTGCATGCCCGTATTTGTCTTTTGTAATAACCTAGGCATGACTACGTACCTTGTTGTGTACCCAGACGTGTAGCAGTGTCAGACATGGCGACCACGCCCGTGATGGTGAGAGGAGACGAAGAGCTGGAATTGCTGACAAGAGCAGCGAGTCCAACGTTTTATGTAACCACATTTGTCATCGTGCGCGACGAGCCATGACCTCTTCGTACGCACCCTCCTCCTCCTCCTCCTCCTCCCCGTGCCCAAACGGTCCCCTCGTACGCACATTTACACCCCACACATAGACCCTCAACAACCAAGAACTCGCCTACCTCGCCGCGAGAACATCCTTGGCCATCCCCACAGCATGGTCTGACTGGCTCGGAAATGCCTCCGCCATCGGCTACTCCCTCTCCGTCTTCAACCAGTCTTTTCCCCGCATCGGCATCGCACTCGGTGGCCAGGCTTACCGCACCGCGCTGTTTGGTGCAGGCGTCTTTTCCGCGCTCGACGCAAGAAACACCACCGCAAAGTCATCCGGAACGGGTGGACTACTCCAGACGGCCTCCTATCTCGCCGGCTCTTCAGGTTCGTCACACACCCTTGCCACCCACCTCCTTGACACCCTTTTCAGGCGGGTCGTGGCTCACCGCATCGCTGATACTCAACGACTGGCCATCTGCCCCCGCTTTGGTGTACGGTGACGACGATCTCGCCGGTTGGTTGCTCGACCTCGATCTCGTGGCACCATCCAGCGACAACACAGATAACCAACACTATTGGGGAAGCATCTTGGCAAGCGTCGAGGCCAAGGCTAATGCGTCCATGTTTGTGCCCCTCCTTGTTTCGTTTGCCCACTTTGACGCGTCCACTCTAGCGATACCAGCATCACCGACCTCTGGGGCCGCGCACTCTCGTACCACTTCTTGAACCAGACGACCAGATCCAACTTGTACACGAATGACACCCCACATGGCGCTGGCCAGCTTTGGTCCCAAACACCCCTGCTACCCTCTTTTGCCAACCAATCCGTCCCGTTTCCCATCATCGTCGCCGATTCACTGCCTTTCAACTCCACGTCATCCGTGCCGCTCGATGCCGTCGTCTACGAGGCAAGTCCACACAGCCTTCCTTTGTCTGCTTGGCTCATGGTAGCAGTTGACACCCTTTGAACTTGGCTCGTGGGATCCAGGCCTGTCTGCCATGGCCCCAATGGCTTACTCAGGCACACATCTGGTAGACGGACTCGCTTCTGGTACGTCTGCTTGCGTGACGGGTTTCGATCAAGTGTCCTTTATAATGGGTTCGAGTGCGAGCATCTTCAACGTATAGCATCCTTGGTATTGTCTTGCCCATCCCTCATTATATTTCTCTTCCAGGTTGTAGACGGGCAGAGTGGCAACTTTACAGGGTTCGACAGCCAAGATCACACAGCAATGCAGTTTCTTTACGACCAACTCTCATCAACCGTACAATCACGTTCCTTTAATGTCGCCAACTGGCCAAATGTGAGCGGGTACCATGCTGCGGACCGGTCTCACAAGGTTCACATTTGCACAGCCGTTTCAGGGTGTCAACCCTGCCACATTTCAGGACTCTTCTTCACCGTGGTTGTCACTTGTGGATGGTGGTTCCAACTTAGAACAAGTACCTCTTGGATCCTTGTTCACGAAAGCAAGATCACTCGACGTCATCGTCGCTGTGGACGCGAGTTCAGACGACTCTAACCAATGGCCAAAGTTAGTCATCATTGCTGCTGCGCACGAATGACCCGCGAATGAACGTTGTGACAGTGGCACGTCACTTCTTACCACCTCGCAGCGAATTTCTTCTCTTCTCTCCTCGTCTCATCAAGCGTTTCCTCCCATTCCACCCTCGGCACAAGACTTTGTCTCCACGGGAGTCAACCAAAGACCAACGTTCTTTGGGTGTAACCCAAGTCAAAATCCTCCCGAGTACCCTTTACTTGTTTATCTTCCCAACTCGCCACCGCTGGACGGCAGCCGTCCCGCGTCCAAGTAGGTTCTGATCCGCTGTCTACCGTCTCGGCACTCATTCTCTTTAGTACCAAAGACTTTCAGTTTTCTTATAGCTCTTTTTCGACTGCTGTATTGATCAACCAAGCATTCCAAAACACCCTCGGTGGTTTTCAGCCAAATACCATCTCTCCCGACCCAAACTGGGGAAAATGTCTTCAATGTGCTGCAATCGATCGAGCTCGACTCAAGCTTGCCCCGGCACCACCGCGATCGGACGTTTGCACGGCGTGTTTTTCGCAGTATTGTTATGACCCAAACAACCCACCGAGTGCGAACGAGCTTCCGGGGAGAGAATTCACTTATTCGAATCCGGCCGATACTGGCATCACCAAGGTGGAAGCCTTCTTGAGTCGGGACAAGGGCGCCATCATTGGCGGGGCGGTGGGCACGGTGCTTCTGATCGGAGGAGGGATCGCGTTCATGTGCGTGCTCTTGATCGATCGCATGGGCGTCTGACTGACGTTGACCTCTTAGTTTTTGGTGGCGGAAGCGCAAAGAGCGTCAAAGTCGATATACTCGTGTGCACGAGTTGAGAGAAGACGACGAACCTTGGAAGTATTATGAAAGCTACGAGATGTCGGACGGCGTATCACTTTTCTAGGTGTGTATATTTTCGCATGATAGAATGAATACAGGACAATACGGACACTTTCTTTCGACTTGGGGCTCTTGACGAGATGCATCTTGTATACCCATGATATTTATTCCCTCTGCATTCGCGATCGAGACAAATCCATCCATGATATTGGTAGGATAAATAAAGCATACAAGGTCGTACATCACATCAGTTCATCCACAGTCATATCGCCAGGTATATGTTCCAAGATCGTATGCTTGACGGGACTCTGAGAGCACCCGTTCAGGTTTTGGTCGGTCAAAGGCTGTCGAGACACCCGGATGAACAGCGAACGGGGTTTGCTCTCTATTGGCACCATCGAAGATTTGTACAGCTCAATTTCACGGTGCAAATCCTCGTTGGACGCCACCACCGAATCCCGTTCGCGCGTGCAAACAAGTAGTTTCTGCGCGAATACCTTGAGATCGACCCGCTTGGAAGTCAATGATGTTACGAACCTGCTTCGTATCTGCAAGCTCCCTCCGTATCCGGTCCACATAGACTATCCTTTGAGCTGGATTGTGATGCCCAAGTATCTCCGCGTTGAATCGGCTGAGACGTTCGGCCTCTTCTTCTGCCAAGTTGTTCCGGGCCAACAGTCCTTCCGTCTCATCCAACAATTTGTAGTACGCGTCTTGGAACCGAGAAGCATCCGTCAGTTCGACGTTCAACCTGTCACACGATTAGCAACGACGATACGTGATTGCCAGCGAAATGCACACATACTGCTCCATCTCTGCCTTGAGCGCATCTTCCGCCGTCTTGCTCATGCGGAGCTGCATAGACAGTTTTTGTGCTACATCCCGTTCCTTTTGCAGTGCCGTCTTGTGCTGTGATGCCTGCTCGCCGAGTTGTTTCTCCACGACTTTAACCTTGTCCTGCAATACATCTCGAAACTGGCGGGTCTCTGCCACTACGGTTCGTTCGTCGGTGAGATTGCGATTTGCCTCTGCCAGGCCTGCTTGGAGCCTTTGAAGCTCGACATTCGATGCCTCGCAGAGGGCCTTATGAGTCGCTACCTCCTCTGCCAAAGTGCGGTTCGCAGATTGTTCTTGCAGCGTGGCATTCTCCAAAACGCTTACCTGCAACCACATGTCGTCTGCTAGATCACGGTAGAACGTATGCGATGCATCGTGGTACTCGACAAGGGCTGCCAGTGCATGGCTCTGTACAATATCAAGAGAAAGAGCTGCAAGTTCATTTTCCAGGGCAGGGATGTCGTCGTCGTGGCCTTTGAATTGATCAAGACTATTCTCCCGGAGTAGCCGAGAGTAGAAATCGGTTTCTTCCTCTGCATCTTGTAGCTGTTTGAGAAGGAGTTTGTTCTCTTCCTTGGTTTGACGTATAAGGTGAGCTAGCTCGATTACTTGATCTTCTGAATTGGCGAGCTTCCTCTCCAGACGTAACGAGCGGGATTGCAGTACAAGGTGTTCCTCCCTCAGGGTGGCATGCGCATTCCCGGGTACCGTTGTAGACGCAAGACGCGCGTATTCTTCTGCAACACGACCGAGGGCAGTCTTGCACTGCTCCAGCTGGAACAAAAGGACCTCCTCCCGATCCCGGGCCTCGTCTCGGGCTATTGAAACTACTTGTCGAGCCTCTTCCCCATTTCTCTCTGCAGCATCCAGTCGTCGCCGCAAGCTCGTGGAGTCGGCGCGCAGTCCCGTGGCTTCTTCGTCCGCCTCCTTCCTCACGTCTTCCAGAGAAGACTCGAGCATCTCCCGCTTCTTCCGCTCCGCTATCAACGTTTTCTCCAGCTCAACCACCTTCTTGTCGCGTTCCCTTGTCTCCTCTTTCCGCTTCGCCTCCACGCTTGAGAGCGCCTTCTTGACGTCTCCACTCTCGGCTTCTCGTTTCGCGAGCTGATTGCGCTCGTGCTCACACATGCGCAACTTGGCGCGTAGTTCCTTGACCTCACTCTGCTCCGCAACACTCGTCTTTCTCAACTCCTGGACTCGCGACTCGTACGCATCATTCTGCTTCTTCAACTTGTCCAGCTTCTCGGACTGTTCGGCGTGGGTTCTTGTCAAACGGGCGAGTTCGGATTTGTGGCGGTCGAGTTCCGCTTGGTGCTGGAGGGTGCGTCAGACAAGAGGGACCGTGCGCAGAGTCTGGTCGCGTACGTTTTTCTTGTCTTCTGCGTGCACTCTTTCCAAGTCGTCTATTCGCTTCAGGAGGACTGCATAACGATCATCCGAGGGGTACTTCCCAGTCGCTGTCGGCGGTCTAGAGCTTCCCGAGGCAGGTCGTGCGGCCGTACTGGGCACTGTACGACAAGTCAGAACGGCAGCTCGGTGGCTCATGAAGCAATGATTGTACCTGATGCATCCAAGGCTTTCACTATAAAAATCAGCACGGATATTCAACGACGAGTTTCCTGGATGTACCTTTGTCACGAACTAATCGTGGGCCCTTGTTGATGGGCATGTCGTCGTATTGAAACGAGCACCAAACATGTCGACAACAAACGCGACGCGAGACATCACATGATCAAAATCAGTCGCGTTCAAGAAAGTTGAAATCGTTTCGTCATATATAACATCGTAATCAATCGTAAAGGTCGTGCCAACTAAATAGGAAACGAGAGCCAAAATGTATGGAAAACAGCAGAGTGCCAAGACACAAGAATCAAAGGGAACAACAGCAAAGGAGGGGTAAAAGGTACTACAGGTGAACAAGCACGACTAGTACGCGTACCCAGAGTCGCACAGTAATCAAGGATATGTAAAAGAAAACATAAATTAAAAGGTCACGAATAAGACGCTTCTCTGCAAGTAATACGTGCCATATCAGCCGACAATAGTCCCCATCGAGCATGTTTTCACCAACCAAGACAATGTGCGAGTAGTCCATAATGCATGTCATAAGAGTGCGGTGACGGAGTTTCTTGTGTACCATGAATAATATTTTTGAAAGGACAAGGGATTGTAATGTCGGAAGTGGGAAAACCTGTAGACACCTTGGATACCAAGAAACCGCAAGTACGTGGGGTATCGTGCGTGGGTGCATGATGGATACAGAGCGATAAAGATTATCGGCGCATGAGTGCAATAATGGGTATAATTGAAATGGCGTTGATGGTAGGTAGATCGGGGGAAATGTGTTGTACAGGCTGTACATTCTGGACGGCTGGACGGTGGTGGGGCTGCGAAGAGGACTAGACAAGGTGGTGAGCACGTAGATTGACACTGCTTGAAATACTTGTCATCGGGATAGGCGCAGAGCCCTGGTATTTCTCCTATCACGAAAACAAACGGAAGTGAATTACAACACAGTAAATTGCGTTTTCGCAAGCAGATTGCTCCAGGTTCGCCTCCTTAGTCCTCTCCAGTGCGCACCGTCCGGCGCGCCCAGCATTCAGAGCCCGCCGTCAAGTACACCTCGCACATCCCTGACCTCTCCGAGGTCGGAAAGGAAAGGACACAGGTCGGTGAGTTCGGTATCGTGGGGATCATTAAACCATGAAGAGACAGGAACTGCATTATTGGGATGGAAGATATATGAGGCTGGGGAATTGTCCAGGATGATGGTATCGGCGATAGGTCGTCCTAGTTGCGAAAGATCCTGTAGAGCGAACTTACGAGGCATCCAATCAACGACGATGGTGCATACCTTGACATAGTTTCCCTTATGGTTATAACAGCTCTCCCGGAATAATCGATGTGAGACGACACGATGGATGTCGAGCTTGTCCAACACCGGGTCTGCGTACTGTGTGATGGCCGAATCAAACTGTTCACGTCATGAGTGGAGAACAAGACTAACCTTGCTCAGGCTAGCGGTAAATACCACCACTTCGTATAACTCACCCATCTTCTTCAAAAAGTTGTCGACACCTGGACGCTTTATGACGTAAACATTGTGCCAGTGGTATTCGATTTCCACTGGAACGACGTAATCTGCGTGTTGTATAGACTAACGAGACTAAGCTGAATGAATGCAAACACCATTGGTATCTCTCACCTTGAAGCTGCTGTGAACGAGCGTTTCGTCCAAGTCCAAAACGAGACATTTACGCCCTGCATGCTGTGGTGCAATCGGGGGTAAAAGTGGGCGAGGTATGCCATCCTAAAAACAGGGTTAACGTGATGTAGGATGACCAATGGGGATACACCCACTGGTCCGATTGGGATGCCAGCTCCCCCATTCATTATGAGGGCATCTTCATCGTCCTCCTCCATGGGTTCTCCTTCCTCTGGTTCTGCTTCGCTCTCGCCATGAGCCTCTTCGTCGGTGAAACTGCCATCTGAATCTGTGGTCGTGGAATGCGACGTATCGCCGACATGGGGCTGTGCAGTCGCCGAAGACGCGTGTGGTAGGTCCGAGTGGGGAATGGGTTGTGGGGAAAAGATGTCTGACCCTGTTGAGCCGGGTGGTTGTACTGCCCCACTTGTGACACCCTCGGTCTCTACTACAGGCAATAATGTCTTAGTTGGCGTTGGGGGAACGATGACTTCAGCGTCCTGGTTGGATGCTGGAGACGGGTCCTTTGGAACCGATATAGGTGGCGGAAGCGCCTTTTCACGCTCCTTCTCCTGTGGCTCACTCTCGGGATGCTGTTTCTCAGTAGAAGAAAGGGCATCAGCAGGTCCAGTTGTGCTCGAACCCTGGGCTGGGGGATTGGTTGCGTCGGCGACGTCGATGTCGACGACATGAGCACGATCGTTGGGGGCAACACAGGGAACGAGCTTGCGGACAAGCTTTGAAATAAAAGAAGGCTTCTTGGGGGAATGTTGTGAGCCAGCGCTGGACTTGTTCACCCCTGTCGAGGGAGCACGTACAGGAGGGCTTTTGTCTGGGGCGGCGCTTGTGGAGGCGGGGGGTTTGGTGGCCTTTAGCCTGCGAGAGAACCTGCGGCTGGCGTTGCTGGAAGCGACGGTGGAAGAGCCTGTTGCAGTGGTATTTGGCTGGATGGAGGAGGCGGCGGCAAGGGAGTTCTTGTCCTTCTCTGCATGGCGAGTGCTGTCGCGCTCGTCTGGGGAAACGAAGGTGGAAACGGTGATGGACGGGTTCTGTGCGTTGTCCTTGTCCGCTTCCGTGGACGAGGAGGGCGTGAGGTCGTGCGCCTGCGCACCGGGCTCGACGTTGGGTGCGCCGTTCCCGTTTACGGATATCTGCGGGGTGGAGATGGGGGGGTCGCTGCGCTTCTCTGCAAGTGTATCGTTGGTGGCCATGGCGGGGTAAAAAAAAAAAGATGTGGGAGGGTATGTGGTGGGTATGGAAGAAGGGAGGGAGGAGGAGGGGGAGGAGGAGAACGTGGAGAGGCAGACCAGTTTTTGTACGTGATCGTCTTCACACGCGGCGGTCTCGTGCAAACAATGTGGTCAAAAAAAAAAAGTACGCTAGACAAGTCTACTCTCCAAAGCTATTTTCGAACAAGTAATTTGCTGCCTGCTCCTCGTTTCTGTCGCACACCAGATACGCCTCGATTGCAGCCTCGCGTGAAAACCCGAGAGCTTGCAGCTGCACCCAGTCAGCGTTGGTTCAGTGCGGCCGCACTCCACTCACCCGTTCAATCGCGGCCTGTTCATCAGGCGTGACGTTCACCACCTGCACACCTGGCAGTCCCTCACCGCCTTCCCCACCTGCCTCAGCAAGTATATCTAGTACCGCCTGTGGGTTCTCCGCCATCATCTGCCCAAGCTGAGGATTGGATGCAGCTAGCTGCTGCATCAACGGCTGTAAGAGCGCTGGATTCTGTCTAACTAGTTCACGCAGCTGTGCTGTCTGGGGATTGTCTCGAAGAGCCGACAGGTCTAGAGCACCCTGTCCACCCCCGCCCCCAGCGCCGGCACCCTGCTGCTGCTGTCGCTGTTGCGCAAGCTAAACACGGAAGTGTGTAAGACGACCAATGGAATAACGGCAGGCATACCTGGAAGAGATTTTGAGGCTGACCAGGCGCGGGTAGTGGTCCAGATGGAGCGACAGCAGCAGGGGCTGGCTGAGTTGGCGCGGCAGGCTGTGCGGGCGCCTGCTGCAGGTGTTCAGGAATACCCTGTTGTCACACGATCAAAACGTTAAACATGCTCCGCGCACATCGCTGCCCGCTCACGTTAAATAGGTACTCGACGGCACGTTCGGGGTTATTGAAACTCGCCCTCAGGGCGCGTACGACCTGTTCACGCTCAAAGCCCATCTCCATTATATTCTGGATCGTACTCTCAAGTGCGGTTCCGGAGAGAAAATCCCCCGTTGCAGACTGGCCTGTTTCTGGCTGACCGACTTGGCCAGGTGGCGGGACAATTGGCAAGGAAGGTGCGGCCGATGCCGGAGGGGCTACGGGTACTGCTGGTGCCGCGGGTTGCGCAGGAGGGGGTGTAGTTGCGGGTGCGGCAGATGACGATGGAGCGGAAACGACGGGTGGGGTAAACGTGGGCTTGGGCTAGAGCCGAAAAATAGGTAAGAGCCAGACCAGTAACAAAGGTCCACTGATACCTTTGCGACCATGAGCACCAAAAAGTCCTTTTCCTTGATCTCGCATGATGCCACGGTCTTGGAATCGAGGAGCACTCTACCTGATCGTGGTGGATGGATGAGCTGGCCCAAGATCGAGAGTGATGAACGCACCCGCATAGATCAGCTTTTGCGACTCGACCGGGTGGCCGTGGGCTGCAAGGATCTTCTCCTTGAGTCCTCCTACGGTCTCGTCACCTTCTGCGTCGATCTGGGGGCATGTTGAACATCGCCATCGTGCTCGGGTGGTCAAACTTACCTGGAAGACCTTTTGCTGCAGTGTTTTTATCGTTATCTTCATTATGGAACCAGAACAAGGTCTCCGCGTCCCCCCTGCGTGACATCACGCGTAATCACTGTCACGTATGTGTCACGTCACACAAACAGGGTGTCCGGGGTATTGATCGGCATGCAGCAAAGGGGCGGATGCGGCGCGGCCAGCTCAACGACGACCACGACGACCACGACGACATTTTCCGCGCGATGGAGCCCCTACACGGCGACGACTACCTCCACAGAATCGCGGCCTTTATCAGACTCAACGAAAAGGGTCTCGCAGAGGCCGCCCTCCAGCGCCGCCGCCGTCCCCGCCCCACTTCCTCACAGTCCTCTGTGTTCAACCCGGTCGGCTGGTTCATTCCCACCGACGCCAGCCAACCACCCCCACCTCGCCCTGTCACCTTTGTTATTGATACCCATCGTCTATTTTACGTCCTGATACGCATCGAGTCTGTTGGCATTGATGTCGGCTCTCTCGACGTCACTGTCGACAACCCCTCTAGACCAATGCACTACACACACATCGACATCGGCTCTGCATCGGACAAGTCCGAAACCCTTTCTCTTGCCTCCTTTCGTTCTTCACTCTCTGCCGTCTCCGGTCTCTCCTTGGGCGCCGGCTGGTGGGGCCGGCCCGAGCAACAAAGCATCGATGCCGAACTCAAATACATCTATAGCAGTTTCACCAAGATCCCCGCTCTCTCACTCAAGGCTCCTGGACCCAAAGTCATTGCGGAGCTGAAAGATGATCCGCCAAACCAGAACGCCCTTCCGCTCGACGGGTTCAAGAACCTCCAATCCCTCGAGACCGTCGACATCGATCCCCGCACATTGATCGGTTGGGATAGGCTCGCGGAGTCCCTGCGTAGCTTGACTATCAAGCGGAGTGGGCTGGAGGATGTTTCCGACATATTCATCGGAGCAGTGCTTGATGATCAGGCGCGCCGGGACGGATCACTCAAGGACCAGCGATCAAGACAGATTCCTCGCAGACAGCGCTCTTGGGTGAATACACCACTCCCCACGAGCGTTCCCGAGGACGTCGAGGACGCGGCCAGCCTGTCGGAGCGGCCTCCAGTGTCTTTGCCTCCTTCGTCTCTCTCCCCTTACAAATGGGGGCTGCTCAAGCACCTCTCTCTTTCCGATAATGCCCTCACGTTCTTGCCAACAGACCCTCTTCCGTATCTTGTCTCGGTGACGCACCTCGATCTATCATCGAATCTGCTGGTCTCTGTGCCACATGGACTCTCCGTCCTTCATAATCTTGTTTCACTCAATCTCGCTGACAATATGATCGACTCTGTTATGGGTATCTACACCCACCTGGGACAAGTTCTCTACTTGAACCTCTCGGGTAACCGTCTCGAGTCCATCTGTGGTCTCGAACGCCTCATGGCGCTGGAGCGGGTAGACCTGCGGTTTAATCACATTGATGAGAGTGCCGAAGTGGGACGTCTAGCGACGCTTCCCAATGTCGGTGCGGTGTGGATCGAAGGCAACCCGCTGACGGAGATAGAGGACAACTACCGTATTGCATGCTTCGAGTTCTTTCACAAGGAAGGAAAGACGATTTCATTGGATGGGACTGCACCGACGTTTTACGAGAGAAGAGGACTGACGCCGGTTGCAGTGGAACAGACGATTCCCGCGAAAGAGGTGCCGATACCAGCATCCCCGCCCGTCGTACCGATCGGGACCGCGAAGGCAAAGGGAAATGGCATGGCAACGAACGCGGTGACCTCACGAGCGACGTCGCTTGCTGTTTCAGGCAGAGCGAAGAAACGCAAAGCGAAACGCATCGTCGATCTGAACGGAGATGGAAAGCAGCCAGAGTCTGGGCCGCAGGAGCCACGCTCGACTCGCACGTCGCCGCAACGACGGAGTCCGCTCTCGCCAGACGGACACCGGCGATCCTATTCTGTATTCGAGCCACCTGGCGAGGAGGGTCAGATGAGGGAGGGGGAGCTGTACCGGGCACGGATTGAGGCATTGCGGTCAGACGTGGGGGATGGCTGGCTCAAGGTGTATAGCCAGAGCCAGGTGGATGTAGAGGGTGTCCGGGGTCCATAGTGAGAGTATATGTCTGCAAAGAGATTTGGTTGAAATGTTCTCACACCAATCCCGTCCTTGCTTGTAGTTCTCTGTCGCTCATTCCACTCATTCATCTCTCTCTCTCCTTCTACAATGGGTGCAAACCTCTCAAAAACACTTGGTACGCACATTTTGTCCACCCCCTCGTCGCCGCTCACATTTCCCCCAGGCCGTCTGTTTGGCAACAAGGAAATGAGGCTCCTCATGCTTGGCCTCGATGCTGCTGGCAAGACAAGTATGCCGCCCAGCCAGCTCACATTTACACCCACTCACTCTCTGCCACCCAGCCATCCTCTACAAACTCAAGTTGAACCAGTCCGTGACGACGATACCAACAGGTCCGTGCCCCTCTTTCACATCCATCCACCTTGCTTACATGGCGGCTCAGTCGGCTTCAATGTGGAGACGGTCACCTACAAGAATGTTAAATTCAACGTCTGGGACGTCGGTGGTCAAGACAAGATCCGTCCTCTCTGGAGACACTATTACACTGGCACACAGGGCCTCGTTTTCGTAGTCGATAGTCAAGACCGGGAGCGAATCGACGAAGCAAAACAAGAACTCCACCGCATACTCAGCGACAGAGAGATGAAGGAATGCTTGCTGCTCGTCTTTGCCAACAAGCAGGATCTACCTGGAGGTGCGTCGACATCCTTGTGCCTTTGATGCTTTTCCTCATACCCCTCTAGCCATGTCACCTGCAGAGGTCACCGAAAAGCTGGGTCTACACCGCATGCGTGATCGTTCGTGGTATGTTCACCCGAGGTATGTCTGCATCTCTCTTCTTCTTGCTCGTGTCTGATCGGAGTGGCAGTTGCGCAACGACGGGTGAGGGTCTATTCGAGGGTCTTCAGTGGTTGAACCAGAACGTGAAGAAACGTCAACCATAAACATGCATGTGCAGCGTCTTCTTTATTCGCTTGCCGCTCACCCACTTGTAGAAGTCTTGATTCAGTCTCCCGATTTCGTTGATACCCATGTTATGCTATTTCTCTCACGGCCTGCGACGACCCGTTTCTTGCACGCACGACAGACTACCCGATTCTCGCCATGCCCTTTCATATACATTTGTCTTGCGCAGTTCACCTCATGCAGCGAGGACACTTTCCGTTTCACTGTTCCATCAGAGCTCTAGGTACATCACTTTTCACAGCCGTACTCTTCTCTCTTCCACCTCCTTCAACGTTGGCTGGTTATTTTTCTTCTAGTCATTTAATGGGAAGAGCTCCCTTGCGAACTTGTGAGGCATGAGGCTAAATACCGCGGACTTGATCAGTAATCATTTAGACTATGCAAGTCATCCGCTTAGTATACTCTCTTTGCAAGAATGTCGTGCTCACCCAATATAAATTCGACGTAGTACCATCCCACCCAACACTCTCGCATGATGCTCCTTCGCACAACCAAACTTGCTCACCCCCTTTGCAGATCTATCGCCCAAGGCTTCACCGAATCCGTAGGAAACACGCCTCTGGTGGGACTGATGTGGCAATTCTTTGGAGCTTTCTGACAGGCGTCCAAACACATAGATCTATCTCAAATCACTGTCTGAACAGACCGGATGCAACATATTCGGCAAGGCCGAGTTCCAGAATCCTGGTGGCAGCATCAAGGACCGTGCCGCAGTCGGGGTCATTCGCGATGCAGAAGACAAGGGTCGGTGAGTGGTGTGCGCTGACGTTTCGTAGGCACGGGGTTGACATGCACTCAGCATACGACCCGGTGGAACCGTCGTCGAAGGGACCGCTGGGAACACTGGCATTGGTTTGGCCCACGTGTGTCGATCCAGAGGGTATAAATGCGTGATATTCATGCCCGATACTCAGGTGAGCCCCGTTACGACGTATGCATGGCATCTGACACACGTCGACCGATCCGTACGTAGAGCCAGGAAAAGATTGATCTGTTGCGCATGCTTGGCGCAGAGGTCCACCCTGTTCCAGCAGTTCCCTTTGAGAACCCACAAAACTACAACCATCAAGCACGAGCATACGCTGCTCAATTAGACAACGCGGTTTGGACGGACCAGTTTGACAACACCGCCAATGCCCATGCGCACTATCTGACCACCGGGCCAGAAATCTGGGCGCAGACAGAAGGCCAGGTCGATGCGTTCGTGTGTTCAACTGGTACTGGCGGGACGCTGGCCGGCGTGGGCAAGTATTTGAAGGAAAAGAGTGGCGGGAAGACGCAAGTGTGGCTTGCGGACCCTCCAGGGAGTGTTTTGCATGCCTACGTATCAAGCGGTGGGAAACTCATCGAGCGCAAGGGCAGCTCCATTACCGAAGGTCTGTTTATTCTCATTTATATGCATCGTGCGCTGAAGCTTGTCGTTCCGCAGGCATTGGTCAAGGCCGTGTCACAGACAACTTGGCGACATTTGTCAATGATTTAGACGGGTCGTTCACGATATCAGATGAAAAGTCGATAGTGATGTTATACCAGATCTTGGACTCTGAGGGTTTATACCTTGGCGCAAGCTCGGCGCTCAACGTCGTCGCCGCCGTGGAGCTTGCGCAGAAACTTGGAAAGGGTACGTTTAATCGCTCCTCTTTAAGCCGCAGCTGAGATGAGCACGATCGTCAGGTTCGAGTGTCGTCACTGTATTGTGCGATGGTGCGTATCGCTACCAGAGCCGGCTCTTCTCCAAGAAATGGTTGCAGTCCAAGGAGTTGTACGACGTTATACCAGAACACCTGAAAAAATATGCAGTCTTGGACTAGTGCATTTTCTACTGGCATGTAACAGTTGTATTTAGCAGTGGGACAACTCGTAGAAGCTTCCTCTGGAGGACGAGGAGCATACCCATGTGCTCTCGCTGGCAGCTGTTCCTCTTGACCCTTCCCCCCTGCGAAGAGACTGTTCACCGAACATCCTATGGCGATCCAGACACTCCGTCAATCTCCCCTGGAGAAAGCCCTTTGGTCGCGAGCTTTTATCCAACACTCGGAAACGAAGACTATCATCCCATCACCGCAACGTCTATGATTGCGAGTCCGATTAGCACCACATGGTACCGTATCACCTGATCTTTTCGGCTGTTAAAAACCCTGTCTCAAGGAAAATCGTGCATGCATCGGGAATGCCATGTCTTGGAGCTCGGAGCAGTGCCATGCCTATCCCGCCAGTATAGCGTACCAGAAAACAACCCACCTAAGAGAGGTGTCAGCCGGGAAGATAGGTGTCATTTCCGTCACAGAGGCCTGATTTTACCTTTGGGGCTTTAGACAAATGCATGTGCATACATGCATCGTGAGTGGGTGTCAATGTTGAGCGGAGTTCGCTCAGGAGTGACATCCGGATGACGTCACCGGTACATCATGCATGTCCACGACGGTGAGTATTCGTTGTGATAAACTCTCACCGGAATCCAACTCTACTTGGTTAGTAGCTGTTCTCGACGTTACTTAACCACGGGCAGCGTGGCGCATACCCTAACAGATTACCCCGCTATTGCCAGTGGATCGCCGTTTCGTACGTAACCGCTCCTCGTTGTCGCCATTTCTTTGATTGTGACCTTGCCCCGTTATTCAACTCACGGAACCCGATGGTCTCAAAGTGATCGCTTCGGGCGGGTCAGATACCAGAGAAGGTTGCATTTTTGAAGGAGCTCGGCGTAGGTGTGGCCTCCACCCACAAGACGACAAAGACAGCCGAAATTCTCGGGAAGGAAAGTGCAATCAAAGCAGCCAATCAGCAAGGGTGACGATGATTGATTAGTATCATGTGGGTATCGGGATAATCGTGTCATTCATTTCTTCATCCCTTGAGAACATAGGGGGATCATTTTAAAAGTACAAAATAAATTGTTATCGTAGCAGATTAGTGCTGAGTACTAGTAGCTTGGTAAGTAATAATAGTCGAAATTGTAGGCATGGATTACGAGTGGATGTAAACACTGCCGTCGTTTTCTACCCTCTTCCCAAGCGCCCGAATTCTGCCTGTTCTCAGCAAAGTGCATTTAATATCATTGTCCAAGTCCAACCTAGGCGTTGCTACTCTTTTTCCCAGGTTGATTCTTTCAAAGTCGACAACAAATTTCGCTAGACGAGGTTTGGAAGTCTGAATGGCAAGGGATGGTCCTGTCACCCCGGTGGTATCCACAGTAGAGCTCGAGGGTAGATTGTTCGAAACTGTCTTCTCGGGAACGGCTGCCTTATCGTCCACGAGCACAGTAGTAGTCTGGCCCAACACCGCAGCAGTCCGACCCAACCCTGATGCTGCCTTGACCCGCTTTGGCACGGGTGACTCGAGGTGAACAGACCGCCGACGTTTCTTGCCCCTGTTCATACTCGGTGTATCAAGTTCATCGACAACGCGTGCCTTTCCATTCCCTTTGCGCTTTGAAATGAAACTAGGCTCCTTCCATGCCTCCGAGTCATGTCGTGGAGTGGGCGTAAGGTTTGCTCTTTCTTGCGTTTCGTCCTCATTTCGACTGATGGGGCGAACGAGGGCCTGAGAGGATGCTGTCCGCTCATCGACTGAAAAAAGTGAATGCATAGAACCCGGTGACCCGGGCCGTTCGAGTGCCTGAGTGGAAGTGTGAACGGGGATGTTATCGGTACCCTTCTTAGCGGAGGATACGTGTTTCGAGGTAGCGGCCAAATGCGGAGAGTGACGGGATGAATGGTTTTGCAATGCGGCATGGACATCGGCGTCATCAGTAGATAGCTGGCTGTCCTCGTGATTAACACCCGTATCCTGTGTTCGGGCAGTCCCTATCCGTGTGGTGTCATGCGTCAGTTTCAACTCATCAATCTCTTCCACGTCAGATGTTCCTACTTCAAGGATCTCAAGCTTCGGAGCACTCTGCGTGGGACGCTGAGCCGAGTTTGACCCTTCCCGCTTTTCTGCGCCGTCGTCGGCCTTTTCAGTACTAAGCTTGACGTCCGTCGAAGTGGTGTCCGGCCCGTCGCTGGGCGGCGTGGGCAAAGACTCCGCTAACATCTTGGACGCGCGCCCCGTCGAGTTACCTGATTTCCCCTTCTTAGGTGTGGATGCATCGTCGGGCTTAAATCCAAGACTTATTGGGAGTGCCGGTGGTTGAGACAGAGGCCGGAGTTGACGTTGTTGCGATTGTTGTGACTGGGAGTACGGCTGAGATGATCCTGTACCGGATGGATCTGAATTAGGCACTAGGATCTGAATCGGCCCTTGCTTGGTAGGATCTAGTACGGGAAGGAGTCCTGGATGGGGAACCTTCCGCTGGATGTTCCTGCGCGTACTAATGGGTAGTGGCAGAGAAGGCGATGGAAGTGATAGAGACGAACTAGGTGGGGGAGGTGACGAACGGGGAAGCTGTTGGGATGGAAAGGGGGAGGGGGAGGAGTGAGGTAGCGGCGAATCCTTGCTGTGCTGCGCAGGTGTAGGTGGCTGTAGAGAGCGGGCATCCGAGACAATTATAGTATCCATTGTGGGCCCCTCTGCACTAGAGAGTAGATGCGACGAGGTAGGTATGACATCCGATTTGCCATGCCGTTGAATCCCATTTCCGACAATGTCGACTTCCTGAGCAACTGGACTACCCCTGTTTGACAGTGACCAGTCCGTTGGTGTCCCTTGCCGACGTGAGGAAGCAGGCGAAGGTGTGCGACGTGGTGGTGAGGGCGGCACGGAGGCTCTGTGGTCGCAAGATTGCGATTGGCTTGTGGAGTCCAAGCGCGTTTCAGCAGGAGAATGACTGGATTCCGTCGCTGCATAGAATGGGTCAGATGAGTCCACCTAGCGCATAGAGAGATACCCACGAACAGATTGTTCCTCTACCGCTGGCTTAATTGCGAGCTTCCATGGATCAATCTCGATTTTCTAACCACTGCAGTCAATGGTTTATAGATACGATAAGCGTGAATTGGCTTACGCGCCAACGTTTAGTATATGCGCGTTTGAGGTCCAGAGGTCGTTCCGGTTTGGGTTTCGTAGCATCATCGGCAACTTTGCCGGTCGGACACTGGGAGACGGGAGCATATAGCGAGAATGGAGGCGGAGATGGAGGAGATGGAGGCGGTTTTTTGTTTTGTTCCGGTATTTGCTGCTTGCGGAGCTTCAAGACGTTCCTGCAATAGGGTATTAAACCATGAAGTTGAGCGTATGCACAAACTTACCCACCCCCACCATCCTGACGAAGACCAAAAATCCATTCTTTCAATCTCTCGTCCAATTCGAGATCACGAGGATTCCCAAACAAGTGTCCCCCTACGCCTATCGGGGAGATGTAGCCAACTTCAAGTGATATGTGGGATACGGGCGTGTTTCCGCGTACGTTCGGACCAAGAGGGCGGGGAGAAAACATGGGGCGATAGCTCGAAATAAAAGCGAGTGAGAAACGACAATTGATGACGCTGCGGTCATTATTTTTGCTGCCAGGGATTGAGGGGTATGCAGGGGTGATACGAGCCAACTGACCTCTTGTATTCGTCAACGGCATCTTTTGAGATTCGAACAGACACTCTGTAATCCTTGTCAGATATCCATGCCCAAACGTAGCTGTCTTCTTGATATGTGAGAAACTGGAAAAGAGTGTGTCAGGAATATTGATGGCGAGTACAACAACACGCGACGAACGTCTGCGAGCTGAATTCTTTTCTTTCCCTTTGTGATTACCGGCGCGTTGTAGATCTGAGCGCCACACGTTTCGGCGACGCCGACGAGGTAGTCGCGAATCCACGGACTCGACATGGACTCGGACATGGCGGATGGAGAGAACAGCCGGTGTCACGTCGCGCACGCGACATGTCACGCGTCTTCCATGTCACGTCATGAATACGCCCACGTGACTGAGACGCGTTGCAAGTTCGACGGCGCGGACTCGTCTGACGTACGATGCCACAGCGAAAACCACCGCCAGCCGACGACAGGTCTCTTTCCTTCCTACTTTTACCATCCATGGCACTGACCACCCGCCGCAGTGCGCCAGACTCGGTGGAGGCCCCGCCGAGACAACCACCGGAAAGATATCAGCCGGGCCAGCTCTTGCCCACCATTATGACAGGCGAAACCCTCGACCTCGACGATCCCTCTTTGTCTTCGCACGAACACGACCCATTCGTCGACGCTCACTCGAGACCCAACTCACTCTACACCGACCATTCGGACACGCGCCCTCTGTCTCAGTATAGTCAGCACTCCAACCGTTCTCTGCCCCAGCCACCGGTCCCTATCCATGTCGTTGGCAGTCCGTTTGGTTCGACACAGACCGTGTATGCCTCGTACGGCTCAAACAGTCTCACGGGGTCTGTTGATCACTTTCAGCATGACACGGAGGCGTTTGCTTCCGGTGTATCTCCCCGCCAAACCTACCACCCACCGCGGTCACGTTCCCCGACTCCGTTTGGTGACGATGAAGACTATAGACTCGACGAAAACAACGTGGCTCATTATACCGGCTACTCCCAGCACCGCGACTCCGCTCACGTTTCCGAAAAGTTCAGTCTTGATGACGACTATAATGACCAATACGACATATCTCAGTACGCAGATGTCCCGGGTGACGAGGACGAAATGGATCCGGGAGAAAGGACGCCTTCGTTGTCTACTTCCGCCGATTCCGAGATACCAGTCGAGACCATGCACTTTGGACCGGCTCCCATCGGACGGGTTCGGCGTAGACTCAAAAAGAAGCGCGTGCAACTCACCAACGGCAATTTGGTCGTCGATCTCAGTGTCCCACCCAAGCTCGTCCTGCCTTACCGAGGAGAGCCAGAAATGACCAGGACCAGGTATACTGCTGTCACTTGTGACCCTGATGAATTTGAGAAGGAAAAGTTCTTTCTCCGTCAGAACGAGAGTGGCCGGACCACCGAATTATTTATTGTTATCACTATGTACAACGTACGTGTCTGAGCCACACAAACCCCAAACACCCCGCGTTTTGATCATGCTGACTGGTTTATCAAGGAAGACGAGATTTTGTTTTGCAGGACCATGTATGGTGTGATGCGGAATATCGCACATCTTTGTTCCCGTAAGAACTCACAAACATGGGGACCTGATGCGTGGAAGAAGGTTGGTTCCCTTCCCTTGGAGATCCATTCGTCTTCTCAGGCTGTTGTGATACCGTAGGTCGTCGTTTGCATCGTTGCAGACGGACGAAAAAAGGTTCATCCTCGTGTCCTTGACTGTCTAACTCTTCTTGGTGTTTACCAACCTGGCGATCACATGAAAAATGCCGTAAATAACAAGGAAGTGACCGCCCACCTATTTGAATATACGACCTCCTTTGCTTTGGATCCCAACATCCAGTTCAAGTATCCTGACAAGGGCATCGTACCCACACAGATTATCTTTTGCATGAAAGAAAGGAACCAGAAGAAGATCAACAGCCACAGGTGGTTCTTTAATGCATTTGCGCCAATGTTGCAGGCAGGTGGAACGCGGGGGGTAACTGTGTAAAATTAGACTGATCTGTGTTGTAGCCGAACGTGTGTGTCTTGCTGGATGTTGGCACCCGCCCGGGGAACAACAGCATATATCGTTTGTGGAAGACGTTTGACGTCAACTCAAACGTCGGTGGTGCTTGTGGTGAGATCGCTGCATACAAGGGCAAGAACTGGAAATACCTCTTGAACCCTTTGGGTGAGGTTGCCTGGTTGCTCGATCTGTTCTCGTGCTGATCATCTGTGCAAAGTCGCTGCCCAGAACTTTGAATACAAATTGAGCAATATCCTGGACAAGCCTACGGAGAGCATGTTTGGGTATATCAGTGTTTTGGTAAACACGTTCCGCTCTGCATGCAAAATGGTTATTTACATGTGCATAGCCTGGCGCGTTTTCTGCTTACAGGTATTAAGAATGGTGGAACCTTGTTTGTGACCGCGCTGATACGTGCAGGTATATTGCTTTGCAGAACGACAGAGATGGTCGCGGTCCTCTTGCTTCATACTTCAAGGGCGAAGTTCTCCATGGCAGTGATACGGATATTTTCACTTCAAACATGTGTGGGTAATTGCATTACTTTCCCGATCGTATGCTGACGAGGTGACAGATCTCGCAGAGGATGTAAGTGATTTGCATGTTTTGTACAGAATCCTGCATTCATGCATTCTAGCGTATTCTTTGTTTTGAGTTGATAGCCAAAGCCAACTCCAGCTGGTGAGTTTTTCGCTTCCCTTGCCCTCGGAATGCGGTTCATCCGTCTGCTTTTCAGGGTGCTCAAATACGTCAAAGGTGCCATCGGCGAGACTGACGTTCCCGAATCGCTCCCAGAGTTTATATCTCAGCGTCGGCGATGGCTAAATGGTTCCTTTTTCGCCACAGTCTACGCCATCGCGCATGTCGGTCAAATCATGCGTAGCGGGCATAGTCCGTGGAGGAAGGTGACGTTACTTGTAGAAACTGTTTACAACTGCATCAACATGGTGTTTTCGTGGTTTGGAATCGTAAGTTTGCTGTGATCCTTGCATTCATGCGCTGAGTAGAGTTGTATTAGGGAAACTTTTACCTCTTCTTTGTGAGCAGTTGGCTTGGGATTGCTAGATCGATCAAGCTGACGAAACATAGGTTGTGCTGAGCTCATCCTTGGAGGATAAATCGTTTGGATTGACAGATATCCAGTACTTTAATGCAATTGTTCAGGTACGTTGCACACCCTCTTTGATGTGCTGGGTTACATGAGCCAACCCTTGCAAGTATTTCCTAGCTTCGATCATAATCGCCTGCTTTCTCATGTCAATGGGGAACAAGCCAAAAGCGTACGTTCTATTTTCCGACCAAGTCGTTCACGCTGAGTCCATCTTACAGCGCACATCTCAAATACAAGCTTGCGTCGATCTTTTTAGCCATCTTGATGGTCTACTTGATCATTGCATCTGTGCTGTGTGGGATAGTAGCTGCCTCTCAAGCCGAGGGAGGTATGGTACTGTTGAGCGTTGGAGTCACGTATGGAGGTAAGATTGTGATCCTTTACAAGCGCTGAACGATTCGCTGATTGTATATGAACGTGGATGGTGATCGCGTAGTGTATGTCATGAGCAGCCTGCTTGCATTCGACCCGTGGCACCTCTTGACAAGTTTCGTGCAATACCTGTTGCTGACTCCAACGTATATATGCATCTTGAGCATGTGAGATTTCGTCTTCTTGATACAGATCAAGCTGATGCGCATGAGCCAGATACGCCTACTCGAATCTAAATGACGTTTGTGTTTGCTGTCCTGCTTTTTGCATCTCATTCATCTTGCTTTGCGCGTGTTAGATTTCATGGGGGACGAAACAAGATGCAGTGCCCGACGCTGATCTTGGAGCTGCCGTGCAAGACTCGCATTCTCAGGTGGACATCAAGATGCTCGCAGAGGCGGCAGATGTCAACGAAATATACGAGGAAGCCCTCGATGCGCTACGCGCTGCCAAGTTCGCCGACGTTGCGCATGCCCAAGGAGGTGCCAAGGGTAAGCAACGGCAGAAGGGAAAGCCAACACCGAGGGTGATGAGCGAGCGGGAAAAGGAGCAAGCTGCGATGGACTATTATGCAAACGTGAGGACGAACGTGCTGTTGACATGGGTATTGTCAAACGTGAGTGGAGGCTCTTTTTTCTGGGATGATGCTGAAAAAACATTGCAGGGCGTCCTCCTCTTGTTCATTCTGTCAGGTACGGATTCTTCGAGTACGTTTAGCACGAATGCGGGTGTATCGCGGACCAAGGGATACTTGATATTCATTCTAGCGTTTGCTGCGATAACGAACATTGTGGTAAGTGTTATCTTTGTTTGACAGCGCAAGTTGACATGTGCGATGCAAAGCGCCTGGGA
Source organism: Pulveroboletus aff. annulatus (assembly GCA_038094595.1). Classification (NCBI taxonomy): domain Eukaryota; kingdom Fungi; phylum Basidiomycota; class Agaricomycetes; order Boletales; family Boletaceae; genus Pulveroboletus; species Pulveroboletus aff. annulatus. Next base: position 12,272 of record JBBPTX010000011.1, on the reverse strand, counting down.
GGGTCGACATTATACCTGTTGACAAGGATCTTCACGCAATAGTTTCATATCTAGAAAATTTCAGTGGTCGTGTATGTTGGATACATATGCAGAGTCGACATAAGCTGCGGCCCGGGCTCAAGACGGAACGACGTGTCTTCTGATCCGGTTAACTAATGGAGATCAAGCAAAGAGGTAATCGTAGAATGTTCCTTTATCTGTCCCAACGGCGCCAGCAAGAGTTCTCTTGTGATTCTTGGCTTTTCTCCGCCTTGCGCCTAGCTTGCGGTTAGGTAAACGATGTGGAGATCTACGAGCTGGGGAAGGGGATGATGCCGAACGAGGATGCAGCGTACGCAAACGATCTCGGTCGATGCGGGCGCGGGATGGATTCCCGTCTCGCTCTTGTGGCTCGACGTCGGCATGAGAACCACCTCGAGTGATGTTCTGGGAATGGGACCGCACCAACGGGGTTGCAGACAGGGACAGTGACTCCATGGATGCTGCAAAACCACGGTCGTTCTCCGAGTCGATGGCAAAGTCGGACCCGCCGAGGACAGACCATGAGGCGGGGGAAGAAGGACGGGACTCTTCAATGTCGGAGAGTGTGGGTCGATCTCCGGGGACGGAATCGATATCGGAGGTGTCCGTGCTGTGGTCTGTCGAGTTAAAGTCGGAGAGGGCGCCATCGGAAACATGGAAATCCGAGGCATCTGTTGGGGGAGGGGTATCGAGCGGATTCGGATTCGGACGGGTGGTGTTTGGACGGAGGAGATACGTGAGACGATGGCCGTCCGTGTCCTTGCCTGATGGCGGTGTCAGCAGGTAAAAGGCGAGAATGTGAGAGGGGCATACTGAAGCTGACGACGCCGTGCCACCGTGCGACGCAATGGACGACGTATCTCTCGAACCCGCCGTCGAGGTGGCCTGGATGACCAGGAGTGGGGACGGTTCTGACGGCCCAGACGAGTCTTGCGGCTTCCCTACCGACTTCCCTGATGTCTTCCCTGCCCCCCACCGGGCTACCGGGAAAGCGGACGAGACGTTTTGCTTGGTCGGGATTGAGGTAGGCTCCACCTTGGAGCCATGATACGAGGTGGGTCTCGATGGCGTCGATGAGGCGAGCAGAGGCAGAACGGGCACGGAGCGTGCGGCGTGCGCCCCGCAAAGAAAAGGAAAAGAGCCCGGCGGAGGAGGTGGCTGGAACGGTGGGAGGAGGGCAGGAAGGAGGAAGGAGGAGTGTGCGGGGGAGACAGGCAGGGAGGGGATGCGGAAAGGTGGACGAGGGGACTTGCAGCGGATGGGCAACGTCGGCGGTGGTGGGGGGGGCGATGTGAGGATGGTGCGTGAACTCGGCTGGCGGGCGGGTCAGTCGAACGAGCCACGTTGAGAGCGACGGAGCGCACCGTTTTCGCGACGTCGGGTGGAGCGCTTTCCTTGCGTGACCGTCATGACCATCTACAGTCTCTACATTTTTGACAGGTAATGTGCACAACGACGACGACGACGACGACGACGACGCTCACCCTCGCACCAGACACTGCGCATGCGTCTACTACCACGACTGGCATCGCACCAGACCACTCAAGCCCGGCGTCGAGGGCGGTGTCCTCCTCGCCGTCTCGCGTGCCGTCGCACCACCGTCCACCGACACATCCACCACGATCAGCTCGGTCGTGTCCAGTCCGCGCAACACCCTCTCCTCGACAACGGGCGTCGTCGTCGCAGATGTCGCCGCCGCCCAACCACAGCCCGACGTCCAGAAATCAAACGCACTTCCGTTTGATGAAGAGGCCAAGCTCGTGTACGGCGTCATCGTGTCGCTGCGCAACATGGTCAAGAAATTGTCCGCAAGGTGGGACACATCGCCTTGCATTCCCCATCGTCTCACTCCCATCCAGAGACGAGCAGTTCACCAGCTACCGCACATCCGCATACAGACTTCACCTGTATGAGACCATATCAGGCTACAAGTTCGTCTGCCTCAGCGATCCCTCCACCGATGGCCTCCGCTTCGTCCTCAGACAGATCTACAGCGGTCCCTTTGTCGATTTCGTCGTCAGGAATCCCCTCGTGCCAATGGACTCTCGCGAACAAGGCATCGACAATGACTACTTTCGTACTAGCGTCGACCGCTTGATACGCGGCTTGTCCGTCTTTGCTTGACATCCGTAGAGGGTATGTATGTTCGGCGTATACTACAGCGACAACACGACACGACTTTGGCGTGACATCACCCACTCCCGCCTTGTCTGCTGTCCTGTTGTTCCAACTGCTTCCTCAGCACGTTCATCAGCGACATCTTCATCTCCGTCTCCTGCTTGCTCTCCCCTCTCTCCCCCTCCGTCTCTTCCGTATCCCCTGCCACTGCTTCATCTAATGCCAGTTTCGTCTCTCCCAGCCGCAGCATGTCTTCCTCGATCGTCCCTCGTGCAATCAACTTCACCACATCAACATCCCGTTTCTGTCCTATCCGGTATGCACGGTCTTGCGCCTGGCGGTCATTGTGCGGGTTGAAATCCTGGTCAAACCTTGCAAAGAAATGAGCCACGTCTGCCAGTGACCCCGTATCGCGCCCACTTACATGATCACCACACTGGCCGCCGTCAGATTGATCCCCATCCCACCCGCTTTCGTAGAGAGAAGAAAGACAGGAATAGACTCGTCCTCTGTGAACTCGTCCACGAGCGACTGCCGCACGTCCACAGCAGTCGACCCCGTTAGCAGTAAATATTTGATATTCTTTTGCTTGAGGATGGCTTGCAGGATATCCAGAATTTGCGTAAACTAGACCGTCCGTCAGCTCAGACACGTGCCAGCACTATTCTTGACTTGCCTGGGAGAAAACGAGCACCTTTCGCTTTTGCTGGGCATAGTCCTCCAGGAGTCGCAACAGTACAGTGACTTTGCCAGCATCAAGGAAACACGTTTCGTCTTGCAGATACTTGCGCGTGGACTTGTCTCTCGTCAGTGTGTCTGACAAGGACCAACCACAAACGATGGTAATACACACCTTGTACCCTTGGTAGAAGAACTGCAGTTCGGCATCCGTCATAACTTCCATGTCTTCCTTCACGTACTGAAATACAGCCCCACGCTTCTTGAAATCAGGTTCTTTCAGTAACACTTTCGTCACCGATGTCAAGATTTGGTCCGTATACAGCTTCCTGAAGAGCATTGGATGTGAAGCAGCCTTTCGCAGTTCCATGAGCACATTCGAGCTGTTCTCAGCATACTTGTCCTTGGGCCGCGTTGTCTTGGCTGTTTTCTTCTTCCCAGACTCAACAGCGCCGTTTGGTGTCGATGTGCCCGACGTGCTGGGGGTATTGGATGGCAGCTCTAGTATAGTCTTCCTAGATCGTTGCAGAGCATCGTTGTAGATGGACTTCTGTGCTTCGTTCATCTCACACCACTCTATTCGCTCCGTCTTCTGAGGAAGGTCCTTGAGCACCTGGAATAAAGTGAGTACGGCGGCACATTCAAAGTCTTTGATACGTACCTGGTCCTTCCGTCGTCGCAGGACAAAGGGTGTCATCATCTTTTTTGCTCGTGAGATTCGTTCCTGTGAAAGTAACGCAACCTTTGCATCACCCTTGGTCTTGAATATTGCACGCAGTGAATCCATAGTCCCCCCAAGGAGGTTTGGAAGAATGAAGTTGAGCAGCGACTATCGAGGCATCAGTCATTCAACTCTTCCCGCCTTGTGGTAATACCTACCACAAGCTCTTGTAGATTATTCTGCAAAGGTGTTCCAGTCAAAAGCAGACGCCACCTCGCATCAAACTTTAAGAGGGCCTGGTAACGTTGAGACTGAAAATTCTTCAATACATGACCCTCGTCGAAGACAATGCACTGCGATGTATGTGAGTCATGTTTGTCTTGGTAGCATAAAGCACACTCACATCCCACTCTATTCTCCGGAAGAACTTGCGGTCCTTTTCATCACCCTGTGCAAGGTTGTATGTCGTGACGAGTACCTCCCAACCGCCGTCATTCTTGCCGTGGCGACATTGAGTATCAAGGAGCGTTTGGCGAAGGGCTGGTCGATCATCTTTACCAGCATAGTATGTCTGAATCGATATCGAAGGCACGAAGCGGGCGAATTCTCTACACCAGTTTTCTAGCGTTGATGATCTGTGGCATGGATGGTTGGTCACAAACGCGTGGCAATATCTGGGAGACATACGGCACTACGACGAGATGAGGTCCGACATTCCCTCGTTCCTTTAGATGAGCAAAGAAACTAATGACCTGTATAGTTTTACCAAGACCTGGTTCACGGCTTTCAACAGAGCCGCAGACGAGACAAAGACAAAGCCCACTCACCCATTTCATCCGCGAGTATACAACTATATTCCTTTTTGTAGAGCAAATATAACCAATTGATGCCCAGCAGCTGATAATCCTTCAACATCACCCCCGAATTTAGCATTGCGGGTTGCTTTGCAAAGTACTCTTTTGTCGCCGACCTAACGGAGTTTAGGTTCAATGAACCCTCAGCTTCATCAACAACCAATGACCCGTTCTTCAACGTATCCTCTTTGCCCTTACCCTTGTTGCTGACGCCGTCCGCAGACCATGACGCAATTGCCGTACGTAGGCTCGCACCTATGCGCTCACATTTCTCGAGAACATTGTCAACAGCACCGTAGCCACCAAGCACCCTTTGACAGTCCTCAAAAAGTCGAGGACTTATGCCGGCGGGTCCCGCTTTCTTCCTACCCTGCCCCAATTTGGCATTGAGATCGTCAACAGAGACGAAAGGTCTGAGAGACACAATCTTGTCGGCTTGCTCTGAATTACAGCCTGATGGAAACTCAGTAAACTCGGGGTAGGATCGTATTTCGCAAATCATACCGGTCAGCTCTTGCAACCCATCAGTGTTTGCGGTGTTGAGAAAGTCCAGTGCCCCCCGCTCAGTGTTATTCACGGATGACTGGGAATTGTCACCCTCATCCTCACTATCCGATTGATCGGACTCAGAGACGACGACTTTATTGACACGTCGGCGCCGCGAAATAACAAGGGGTGTCGAAGGAGAGGTTGGCGATGCAACCAAGGGAATTGACGACGACGAAACAACAGACGTTGGGGCGGATTGGGTGACATCTAGCACGGCTCTGTTCGCGTAAATAGAAGACTTCTTCGCCTTTTCCCTCAGAGCAGCACGATTAGCTTTAGTGGCCTCGTCGACTTCCACAACCCTGCCTGTTTCAGCAGACGAATCTGAGGTATTGAACCTGGGCGATTTAGATTCGGAGCTAGAGGAAGGGGGGTTCCACGAAGGATCGTTCAAGAAACTGGTCGCTTTCTTCTCATCTCCACCAGCTTGAGTCCATGCGGCCTGTACACGGTGAACGTCCCGGTCGATGTTAGCAAGTCTAAACATTGCAAAAGCATCTTTGCTTTGTGTGACTTCCCGAGGTTCTGTGGGTTCCGAAGAGCCAGGGCGCCGCCCCCGAAGAACACGGGGCGGACCAGTGACCGATAGCTCGAGAGAATGTCGAATATCTGGCATGGAGTCTTCGGAGGATGTAGACATTCCGCCCAAGCTCACGTTCGCTTTACGCCTCTGTCCTAAACGCTGTATTTCTGGAGAATCAGGAGGATGGGCATTTGGGTACGGAAATGAATTGGTAGGCCCTCCGCGATTGATGCGCTTTCTGGGGGGGCCGTCGTCCGCGTAACCGTCCACCTCAGACAGCCTTCGAGTGTCTGCGCCAAAACTGCGCGTGAACGACGCGTAAACTGCTCTTCCACCGTTCACAAACCCGCTCGAAGCCGAGAGGGGGTCTTGGTGGTGAGGTTGGGCGGGCTGGCCCCGTGGATTGTACTGACTTGGCCCTGCCATTGGCAGCATGTCGTGGGCGTTCTGAGGCTGACCGGACGGGTAGGACGGTTCCGGGACGGTGGGGCTGGAGTCCGGAACCAGGATGACACCATGACTTGCTGATGGCGTGGAGGGGAGGTGGTAGCGCGCGGGGGCCGACGCATCCCTGGACTGGGTCGGCGGCGAGCTAAAGAGGAGAGCTGGGTCGCTGGGTGCTGTGGTGTGTGAGGAATCGCTGTCAAAGGTATCCTGACGTGTTGTTTTGCGAAATCTTAGTCTATCAAGGGCAGCTTTCTGTGGAAACAACGGGCGCTTTGTGAGAAAGCAAGTAAAATGTGCCGGTACAAGACTAACTCTATTGGCCTCGACGTCAGACATGAACACGACGAAGAATGAGCGGGTGATGTACGAAGTAAAGGGAAGGGCCTCCACTCCGCTTAGGTGTGGTGTGAGAGAAGGAAACAGACGGGGCAAAGCCTGCAACACTCGCGACGTCGGAGAGTCAAAGCATGTGGCAAAAAGAAAACTGTATTTCTCTATCTACTGCATACAAGGAGTAAATGCGGTACAAACGGTCATGGCGAGCGTTTACGATGGCCAAATACGCGAGGACCACGTTCGATGTGTGAGAGGTATTGCCAGCGCATGTGCATCCAATGTGGGGAGCGTCCAGAGGCAAAAGACCAGTGGTCGACAGGCGCGAGGAGACGGTACAAGTGAAGCGACGGCGCAAGATTGCATGCATAGCAATCTGGATAGGAATCGTGTCGACAATGTAATGAGAATGGGGCCAGATAACGGTCAACAGTACGTGCGGCCTCGGACGAATGTTCAAAGCCATGTCGCTGGAATGGGAATAAAAACATCAAGTGATTCTGGGTCCAAGCGGGGAGAATGTAGGACGTACTGTGAACGTCGAAGTGTCAACAAACCAGATGTCATCTGTCTAAAAAGGCTCAGCGAGTACACTAGCAAAACAACCTGCTGAAGACGAGCTCAAAAAAATGCCGGTTTAAGGCGACAACTGGTAACGAGTGTTTAACCAAGCACGACAATTCGCCAAACAATACACTAGTATACGCACCAATATATTAAAATTAAAGTAGGACCAAAGATAGACATGATGAGGAAGGGATCATCTGAAAACAGGCTCAAGTGCCCAACGTTCGGTTACTTTCTTCAGGGGGCAGCTCAGAGATATGCGTACGCGTAGTTGAAGATCAGAAATTGTCCCTTGACGCCATTTCACGTACGGTGGGAAATGCCATCATGCCATTTAGAACCAAGGGCAACACAATATCGCTTCGAAACGGGTGAATATTTGAATGCAGCTCGCAACCGCTTCAAATCGGCACTGGAAGAATCTCTCCTGCAAAGGTCAGCTAGACGTCAAAAATAGCGATGTTAAGCCCATTCGAAAAATAAAATCAAGACAAATTTTTCAAAAACAAAACAAAAATGACATTCACAGGCGATTGCAACACAGAAACAACTACTGGCAGCGTGCTCTATACACGGCAATGGTTGTTAAGGGTAGAAAACGGACCTTCAGATAGATGTGGAGTGCCCACTGACCATGACCGTATCTGTGGCTGGCAACAAGGGGGAGAAGATGGTGGTGGTTCGAGTTCAAGAGGTGTGGCAACCATTTCGGCAATTACCTGGCTCAAGGCACTTGCCGCAACGACCCCATTTCGGTACAGACGCTGCGGAGGTCACCGTCATCCTCACCGTCATGCTCGCCTTCACGGACATGCTTTTGCTAGTAGCATCGCTCGCAGTCTCGCTGGCGATCCTGGTACCACTCACGGGCGCACTGGTTAGATTCAGAGCCCACTACAACCCCAAAGGTCTCCAACTCGATCCAGAGGGTGGTGTACAACCACACACTGGCCCAATCATCACGTCCTTCATTGCCATGTTAGTAAGGGTTTACAGAATTGAGGTGCGTTTTCAACCCCACTTTGTCGCTTGAGCACCTTAGAATTCGTCATCGTCAAAACCCAGGGATTGCCAGGCTTGTACAAGGGGCTCAGTGAGTTTTGCTCTTCATGGATCTACAGAGAGCTCCTAACAACACATCAGTGCCAACCCTTTTGTCGACCTCTATTGTTACTCTGTTTTTGTTGGTCTTCTTGAGCAACAGTAATCTCCGTCACGGGACGTATAGTGGTCCATCGGCTGGCGTCCTGGGAACCCTGGCGTACAGTGTGTTCGCTATGCTGATCTCTTTACCTCAGACAATTATAACTGACAGGTGAGTCATCTTTCCTGTCAGCTTCACTTTTTCTCGCTGCGGAGGCTTATTGTATGACAGGGCAATTACTACTCCACACAAGTTGCCCTATTTCAATGCCATCTATTCTCTTCGTATTCTGTTGACACCCACAGAACGTCGGCGCCCGTGGATTCTGTACCTAACTCCTGGTCTTCTTATGGCACAGGTTTTCCATATTGCATACGTCGTCCTCGGTCTGAGGACAGTCCGATACCTTCTTCTCCCTGAGCTCCACCAGCCCGGCATACCACAGAGGGAAAACATCCCCCCGGTCAAACTAGCGATATTCTTCGTCCTTGCACTAGTTAGCACGGCTGTCCTTGCACCTCTCGAAGTCATTGCCATCAGGCTCGCCATACAAAGGAACCATGCTACGCCCGAATTCAACTCTGTTTCCCAAGAGGAGGAAGGCGATGCGGAAGGAGTAGTGGAATATGCCGGAATCGATGAGGACGTTATCGGGTGCGTTCCCGAGGTCTAATCATGGATCATCAAACACTGACGTCAAACCTGGTAGTCTGAGAACCGAGCGGGAACCTTATACTGGTTTGGTCGACTGTGCAAAAAGAATCGTCGACGAGGAAGGCTGGACTGCTTTGTATCGTGCTTGGTGGTTGACGATGCTAGGCTGTCTTACTGGTGCATTCTCTTGAGAGTTGTTCCCATAATCTCCCAGAGTAGCATGACTTATGTTCTACTCTGTGACCCTTGAATGCATGATGTCGCTTCCCGAACTCGGTACATTCTTGCAAAGGGCCGATGATGCGTGTGACTCTGATATTTCACCGAAACTTGCTTGTTCTAGGTAAGATTCTGATAGACTAAGGAGTTACTCAGGCTGGCAAGGCAAACGTTACAGGCTAAGCTGGTGCTCACAGGACGCTATATCAACCAAACGTGCAGTCCAGTTTGATTAAGTAGCAAAACGTGCGACAAGTATAACATGATGCCTTATACTGTACATAAGAAACAACTCTTTCTGGTATCGTACAAGTCATGTAATGATAAAACGACATATATCGTATGTTAAATACACACCATTCTGTGAGCCCATTTTCAGGCACTATACAAAGAAGCCCTCGCCTTCGTATGCTCACAAACGAAGTCATTCCTTCACTCTGGAGTCTGACCTGTTCTCTCGACCAATATTAGTCACCTCACTCTTTGACCGATCGTCGTCACGGTCGACACCGTACTCGGTCAATGTTGGGACATGGTCTTGCATCCCGTTTCTCTGAATCGCACCAAAATCACGCTCGACGGAATTCCATGCGAGTGAGCGTGTATCTGTTCACTAGCACGCCCGATCGGTAAACCCGACTCGAATAATGACCATGTAGAACGTGATGGAGATGATAGGCACAATCTAATGGAGGGTATTCGGTAGGGTCATTCCTGGAAGTAAACAAGGGATGGGCTGACTATGTTTATCATCACAAATTGACCATTGCATTGAAGTACAAAACCGATCAACGTCGTGAATAGGGCGAAGAAATAGATCATTGCAGCATCGACGATGATGCGCAGTATTTTACGCAGTTGCCTGGGGTAACAATGCAGCGCTGTGACCCTCCGGTCGACATGCCAGATACGGAAAGCCAACAGAACTAGTAGGGAGAAGGTCTAGACTACTCTTCAACATCTATCTTGAGTACGTACACGTGGCCAATACCGAGGTTGCAAATGACGTTGCAAACCACGCTGTGATCCATCGGGCAAGAATTCCATCGAAGAGGGCGTTGGGAGGTGTTTGGGGTAAGAGATACATATATACAATTCCAGTCACTTAGGGATTTGTTAGGATCACTATTGGTCAACTTCGAAATGCACGGCACGTGCCAGCAGCGGCACACCAAAGTAAGACTGGCAAAATCATGACAAGTTTCGATTTCCACACTATGTAGCAACGATAAATCTGTTGATGCACTTAACGGATGACATTCATCTGACGAGAAAAAACTTACAATAACGCTGTCCCCGATTAGTGATTGTGCAATATACAGACAACCCTTGGATAAGAAAGTCCACTGTGACCAATCAGAAAAGAAAGCTATAGGTCCACCCGGGTAAGTGTCACGGTACAAAACGAAACCCTGCAGGACTCTTATAATTCCAACCACGAGGTGCTGCGTATCCCAAGCATGATCGATCACTGCATGAATTCTGGTGCTTGCCAGGGGCAATGAAAAATCACGTACCGCTGTACTTAATAATAACAACAAGCATGCTGCCGTGAGCATTTTGCGATTCACTCGACGAGCAGGTCGCCGGGACAAGAGCAATTGCCAGACTGTTCCTCCAAACATTAACAACGAGAAACCTAGCTCATGGCAAGTCTGTTGTTAGTAAGCTTTTCACATGATCATTATCAAGGAGTCCTACCATATAAGATGGTTTCTAGTAGCACTGACAGGAGCTCTACCTTGTCCAGAGGGATGTCACTGGTGCTCATTTCCTTACGATGGCAGAATAGTAAATGTAAGAGCGCGAAACACCGGCAGGTAAACCAGGAGGGAAAACAATCGTGGGGAAGGAAAAAATGGCAAAAGTTTCTTACCACCTATCATGGTTTTATCCCAAACACACTGGCAACGTCACGGTATGAAGAAACCGCGAAGTATCAAAAGCCAAGAATGGCGGGCAGTTAGTTACGCATAGCAGCGCCGCACAGCTGGCGCAACGTTTGATCACGTTTACTACCCCCAAACGGTCAGCGTAATTGGAACGCAGTCGCTGCACGATTTTTTTTTGAGAGTCGACAATGACTACTGGCATCCGTGAACGCGTGGACTTGAACTCGAACTCAGCAGTAGCCTGAGTGACTGCAAGGAGATGTCCTGAGGAGTACTCGCCAGTGGTTTCTAATTACAGCCGGAGGCAATCCGTGATATATCTGATGGGTGATGGGTGTAATGCCACATGATGTGATAACCCAACAATGGCTCTGAGTCAACGGGCGCGCATCAAGGAGATGCGGTGACGTGCTGATTAATTAACTAGATGTACTTACATCAGGAAAAGTGTCTTCTCTTCAGCATACTAGAACTTGAGTCCCTGATGTAAAGAATATTGTCTTCACCTACTGATACCAGGTGTCCCACCACGTAAGCCCCTCTATAATACAGAGCTCGTCTGCCATCCTTGCAGTGCGAGGACATACTCGTTCCTCACAAGCAACCTGCCATGGATCAAAGTTTCTTGAAAAAGGGCTTCAAACTCCAAACATTCACGGAAGTTCGCATAATCAATCCCCCAGACGGACGTTACTGTGGGACAGCTCCACCAAACTGCAGCAGCGAATCGTTCCAAATCACGTCTCTTGCGTCTTGTTACCTGTCCATCGCCGAGAGCAGAGAAGGGGAGAGATCTAGAGATGCGGACGTGGTTGTGGAACGGCGTGATTTAGGGGTGCTCCTGCATGTTTACAATAACTTGCACCGATTCGGAACTGGGAGGCTGGGTCCTTTGTCCAGGTGGGTAATCAGCACTTGGCTCGACTACCATCCAGGCGCCATCGAAAGCGAGGAACAATAAGAGCAAGCATTACCGGGTAATGTTGGTGTAACTGAAGTTTCACCCCTGAAGTACATGTGTTGCCGAGGCTCAGCGTTGCTGGCCGGGGCGAAAATCTCGTTGAGCGTGAGCATCTGCAAAAATATAGAATGTCTCAGCTTAGGACTGTGATGGCAACATACACTCAACCGTGGTAAAACGTTCACTGGTGGCACACGGAGACGGTAACTTGGAAATATTACCTTTGGCTGTCTTTTTTGGGTGAAATCCGCGTCTCATTGAACGTCGATAAAGAGAGCAGGTGCACCGACCTCGTAGAAATTCTGTGTCCGATGATGGTCTCACTTAGCGACATTCAAGTAATCATCTCGATTAGGGTTTCGTGGCAACAAAGCGATCGATACGTCTATCATCCCGTCCCATCCCTCTCTTTCTGAGCGGTGATCGGCACGCCATTAGCGACGACCGAGTGGAGAGATTGCCCAGCAGCTGGTTCTGAATTTGTTGCGACAACTGCGCTGGTTTGTCCTGTCCCCGCTCCGCCTCGTGACATTAATGAGTTCAATAAAATCGCTAAGCCACTCATCTGCGCCGACTGAAGGAGTGAAACGTTGATATCCAAACTCAGCATCGTGCCATTGGAAGTCGAACCCTTGAGCACCGCAGCTGGTT